>JAXIVD010001564.1:72500-80000 GCA_036785275.1 Cancer borealis
TCTCTCTCTCTCTCTCTCTCTCTCTCTCTCTCTCTCTCATATTAGTTAGGGGGAGAGGGAGAGGGTGTGTGTGTGTGTGTGTGTGTGTGTGTGTGTGTGTGTGTGTGTGTGTGTGTGTGTGTAGCAGTATTCAAGTGTACGTTTAAGGTCTTGTGTACAGCCATGTAGATCTCTCTCTCTCTCTCTCTCTCTCTCTCTCTCTCTTTAATCAGAAAATATAATTGTTTGGTTTAATTTAGTGAAAAGTGAAAATAAATGACCATAAATTTAACTTATATTTATTAATTTATTTACATTTTTAGGTGTGGCAGGAGGAGAAGAAGAAGGAAGAGGAGGAGGAGGAGGAGGAGGAAGAAGAGGAAGAGGAAGAGGAAGAGGAAGAGGAGGTGACAAGGGATAAAGAAGACTTAGGAAGAAAAAGAAGAAGGGAAGAGAAGGAAGGAAGAAAGGAAGGAAGGAAGGAAGGAAAAGGAAGGAAGAAAGGAAGGAAGGAAGGAAGGAAGGAAGGAAGGAAGAAAGGAAGGAAGAAAGGAAGGAAGGAAGGAAATTAAACAACAACAACAACAACAACAACAACAACAACAAGAAAAAAATCAATAAAAAAAAAAAAAATCAATAAAAAAAATAAAAAAATAAAAATGACTACTCCTCCTACTCCCACTCCCACTCCACTCCCACTCCAAGAACACACCCCACTCACCCCACTCCTCGACCAGCTGCCTCACCACTTCCAGCACGGCCTCAGCACCTCCCAGCTACACCTTACCTGTCTAGCGGCACTCCCAGACCACCTGGCACTTGGCACTAATGTTGGGCTGGTCTACCTGGCACACCTCCCTACTTATAACTTGATGCGGCTCAAGTGTGAGGTGAGGAGGGCTGGAGGTGGAGGTTGGAGGGTGACTTTATTTAACGTAATTTAATTTTAACGTAATTTAATTGTAACCTAATTTAACCTAATCTAATTTTAACGTAATCTAATCTAGGTATAATTTGGTGAGATTTAAGTTTGAGGTGAGGAGGGTAGGGGAAGGTGTGTGTGTGTGTGTGTCTGTGTGTGTGTGTGTGTGTGTGTATGTGTGTGTGTAAGGGGATGGGTGTGTGTGTGTGTGTGTGTGTGTTTTTAATATGTAATTGTAATTGTCATATTTTTTATACTTTTTATTTTCTTCCTCCTCCTCCTCCTCCTCCTCCTCCTCCCCCTCCCCCCCAGAGTGCCATGGAGGGGGTGGAGTGTGTGGCAGCAGTAAGAACAGTTGAAGACATGATAGCAGCTGGTGGCACTGATGGCACTCTTACTATATTCCAACTACCGAGACCTGGCACTCACTGTAAGTATGTGTGTGTGTACGTGTGTGTATGTACGTGTTTTTTTTTTTTTTTTTTTTTTTTTTTTTTTTTTTTTTTTTTTTCGTGTATAATTGATTGATTGATTTTTTTTTTTTTTTTTTTTAATTGATTTTTTATATTGCCTGGTTTTTTTTTGTTTTTTTTTAATATATATATTTTTTACTCCTTGTCTCTTCTCTCTCTTGTGTGTGTATATGTGTGTGTGTGTGTGTGTGTGTGTGTGTGTGTGTGTGTGTGTGTGTGTGTCTGTTTTATTTATTTATTTTTTTCTTCTGTGTATACTTGACAGCGATTATTTTTTTTATCTAGCCTCTCTTGTGTGTGTACGTGTGTGTGTGTGTGTGTGTGTGTGTGTGTGCGCGTCAATTATTCACACACACACACACATACACAAACCAACATCACAATTATATAACAAAACAAATTTCTATAGACACAACGAACAAATATTTTCTCTCCCTATAGATACAACAACAAGAAAGACTGGAAACAAAAATGAAAATGGTGTAGCTCCCCCTCACGCCCACGCCCACGCCCACGCCCACGCCCACGCCCCCGTCAAGCGCTTCACCATCACCACCACCCACACCACCCGCATCACCGCACTTACCTGGAGTAGAAACGGATTAATGTTATTCTCCGGCGACAACAGCGGCATCATAGGCCTAGTGGAGATAGACCCTTATAGATCTCAATGCACAGCCCGCCACGTACACACAGAGCCTTCCCCGGTCGTACAACTAGATTACCTACACCACCGGCTAGCTGTGTGCACCCATGAACGCGCGCTGGTGTACATGGTCACGACAGGGGAGGTCGTACCGGTCGGGAAGAAGGAGAGGAAACAGAGAGGTGCTTTTGGGTGTGTTTGGCGTAAGGATGTCGCGAAGGATCCTGGTTTACTGGTCACAGCGCGTCCTGGGCTGCGGCTGTGGGTGGCAGAGGGGGCGGGGGAGGTCCTACACACACATATAATCAAGGAACTACCCCCATCCTACGAGGCGATCCTATTAAACCCAGCAATCGAGTCTCCTAGGCAAGGCGAATACTACTCGTTTGGTATACTTCACTCCTACGGGCCATCCTGCATCCTATCCCACACCCGGCACTGGCTGATGGCCTTCGACACATCCTACAGACGCATCCTAACCCACACAGGACGTTTCAGGAGCATAACAGGAGTTGCTGTGTGGGAGAAAAGGATTTATGTATTGGAAGGACATCGCTCTCTTGTCTGTCTGAGTGAGAATAAACCAACTGATATAGGAACGTGTAGGATCCCCCCCCGCCACCCCCGCCCCCCCCAGCTTGGCCTGCAGGAGTGGGGGAGTAGGATAATGACACAGGGCACAGGATTCCTTGACCAGCTGGCTAGTATCGGGTCGCAGGTCAAGGCTAAGGTCACGGAACATGCTGGACCCGCGGTGATGACAGGACAGAAGGAAGGAAGAGGAGGAAGGAGAGGAGGAGGAGGAGGAGGAGGAGGAGGAGAGGAAGAGAAGATTAAGGGTTTTTATATTTCTTCCTCTTTGTCTTCCTCCTCTTCCTTGCGTCCTACTCATGTTCTGACCTCCTCCTCCTCCTCCTCTTCTTCTTCTTCGCCGCCCTCCTCCTCCTCCTCCTCCGCCACGATGATTAATAATAATAATAATATAGTAAGTATTTGTTTTTTGTTTTTTTGTTTGTTTGATATATTGACTATTTTTTTGATCAATTTATATATTTTTAAGAATTATGAAAAGAAATTTGTTTGTGTTTTATATATATATATTTTTTTGGTTTGTTTGTTTTCATGTTTATATATATATTGTAATTTTTTTTATATGTATATCTTCATTAATTTATTTTTGTATTTGTTTGTGTTGTATTAAGATGTTGTTCCTCCAGTTCAACAGTGTGGTGGTGGTGGAGGAGGAGGAAGGGGAGGCAGGTGGTGGTGGTGGTGGTGGTGACTGTCCTCTCGTTACACGCGGCAAAATCAAGAGGAAGAAGACGAAAAAGACTAGTAAGTGTGTGTGTGTGTGTGTGTGTGTGTGTGTGTGTGTGTGTGTGTGTGTGTGTGTGTGTGTGTGTGTGTGTGTGTGTGTGTGTGTGTGTGTGTGTGTGTCAGGCTTGGGTCCAAGTACAGGCCACTGTACTTAAGTACAAGTACAAGTACTTGGATATTTTTTAAGTACAAGTACAATCACTTTATTATGTACCTAAGTACTTAAGTATAAGTACAAGTACAATGTCATGGTACCATTATACTTATGTATAAGTACAAGTACAAGTACAAGTACAATGTCATGGTACCATTATACTTATGTACAAGTACAAGTACAAGTACATGAAAATATGTACTTAAGTTCAAGTACAAGTACTTGAACTTAACCCTGATGTGTGTATGTATGTGTGTGTATGTGTGTGTGTGTATGTGTGTGTATGTGTGTGTGTGTGTGTGTGTGTGTGTGTGTGTGTATGTATGTGTGTGTGTGTGTGTGTATGTATGTATGTGTATGTATATATGTTGTTAATTAATGATATATTTCCAAAAATATTAACACAAATAATTACCTTCCTTCCCTTTCCTCCTTCCCTCCCTCCCTCCCTCCCTCCCTCCCTCCCTCCCTCCCTCCCTCCCTCCCTCCCTCCCCTCCACAGCCACAGACACCCCAGATCCCCCCCCAGAACCCTCCCCCCTCCTCCCCCTCCCCTCTTCCCCCACCACAGCCGAGATCAAAACCAACATACAACAAAAAGAAATATTACTAGCCAACATACTCAACATGGACTGTTTAAAACTAGACCACCCCTCTCCCCCGCCACCCCAGACCCCAGACACCCCCCAGAACCCCTTCACCTATCCCTGGGGGGGCATGGGGGGCGAGGGGGGTGAGGGTGGGGAGGGTGGGGAGGACACAGACCCCTCCACCCCTAGTACAGTGAGAGAGGTCAGCCCAGCACCAAACTCCGATGACTTCTACGCAAGATTTTACAAACGGCATCTTAGTTTAAGCTCCATGGAGAGTGCCGATGGAGGACAGTGCCGGAAGAAGTACCAGGAGGAGTGCCAAGAGGAGGAGGAGGAGGAGGAGGGTCAGGAAGAAGAGGAGGAGGAAGACATAGAAGGCCAGTCAAGTTGCTTAAGCTACGGACCACCTTCTGGTAGCAGCCTGACCCCTCTTCCTCCTCCCTCCCTTCACCCCCCCTTCCCTAGGCCTACGCAGGGGGAGGTAGTGACCTTAAACGATTCCTCCGACATCGCTGACATCACCTGGTCCTACTCCCACGAAGAGGAGGAGGAGGAGGAGGAGGAAGAGGAGGAAGAAGAGGAAGAGGTGTTGAGTGGGAATTGGATCCGACAGACTTTACCTGGGAGAGTTAGGAGTCTGTCTGCCTCTCTTACCTGTCGAGCTCTCGTTAACACCTCCGGGCACCTCTACCTGGCCGGCCCGCACCCCAATGACCCCTGGAGGAAGCTGACCTTGACCCGAGATGCCCACCAGGTCAGCCTAGCACCGGGGGGGGAGGTAGGGTGGGTGGTGGTAGGGGGAGGGGAGGCCTATGCATTTTTGCCTCCTCCTCCTCCTACTGGTGTGACCCCTCCCCCCCCTCCGACCAAGATGGCGGCTGTGGCGAAGGGTGTGCGTGTAGCGAGTGTAGGGAAGGAACGCACATGGTTCGTGGATGTGGATATGAAGGTGTGTGCGTATTTTTGTTTTTGTATGTGTGTGTATTTTGGTTTTGGTGTTGATGTGTATGTATGTGTGTGTGTGTGTGTTTTTTTTTTTTAATGGTATGTGTACATGTGCGTGTGTTTTTCAGGTGTGTGTCGGTGTGTGCGTATTCATGCGTGTGTGTGTTGGTGTGTGCGTATTCATGTGTGTTTGTGTGTGCGTATTCATGCGTGTGTTTTTATTTTGTGTACAAGTATGTGTGTTAATATATATACGTGTGTGTGTGTTTTAACAGTACGTATACATGTGTGCGTGTTTTTCAGGTGTATTAATATATGTATACATGAGTGTGTGTGTTTTAACATTACATACACATGTGTATATTATTTTTCAGGTGTGCGTGTGTCCCAGCATTAGCGATGACGCCACACCTGTACAAGTATCAGCAGGTGTGGTAGGAGGCGCAGGTGTGGTAGAAGGCGCAGGTGTGGTGGTGGTGGTGGTAACGAAAGGAAAGGTGGTTTGGGGACTTACCTCAACAGGCCAATTGGTAGTCAGGTAAGACAATAATTAGGTCATATTACTAATTACTAACTAATTAACTAACCAACCTAACCTTACCTTACCTTACCTTACTTAACCTAACCTAACCTTACGTTACCTAACCTTACCTAACCTTACCTTACCTTACCTTACCTTACCTAACCTTACCTAACCTTACCTTACCTTACCTAACCTTACCTTACCTTACCTTACCTAACCTTACCTTATCTTACCTTACCTTACCTTACCTTACCTTACCTTACCTTACCTTACCTTACCTAACCTTACCTTACCTTACCTTACCTAACCTTACCTTATCTTACCTTACCTTACCTAACCTTACCTTACCTTACCTTACCTTACCTAACCTTACCTTACCTTACCTTACCTAACCTAACCTTACCTTACCTTATCTTACCTTACCTAACCTAACCTAACCTAACCTTACCTAACCTTACCTTACCTTACCTTACCTAACCTAACCTTACCTTACCTTACCTAACCTAACCTTACCTTACCTTATCTTACCTTACCTTACCTAACCTTACCTAACCTTACCTTACCTTACCTTCCTTCTTACTACATTCCTATGCACAATATAGTTTTAAAAAGATATAAAAATTCATTGGTATATGGAAAATTTTATTCATTAGTATATAGAAAATTTTTGTTCTATTGAGTGTCGAAAAAGTCCCGGGCAAAAATATGCTAGAGGTGACTTGGAGAGCCTTAAGGTAGCCCTCACACCCTATATATATATATAAAAAAAAAAAATAAATAATAATAATAAATAAATACGGGATTGGAATTATATATACATTAAAAAAAAAAAAGAGAGAAAAAAATGTAACTTCAAAAATAATTAAAAAAAAAAAAAAAAATACACAGGATTAAAAAAAAAAAAAAAAAAAATTATAACTTCAAAAAAAAATCAAAAATACACTAATATATAATTTTTTTTATCTCCCTATAGAATTGGAGTGAGCAGAGGGAGTGTGGGGGGGGTGGGGCAGGAGTGGGCGGTGATGGCAGGCCCCCCCACCTCCCAAAACACGCCCACCCTCCCCCTCGTGGGCGTGGCGCTGTGTCCTGGTGGGCGTGGGTGGGTGGTGGATGGGGGGGGGAAGCTGTTCTTCAGAGAGGGCGTGTGTGATGTATTTCCACAAGGAGAAGATCAACGGTGGTGGCAGGTGGGCGTGGGCGTGTGGGCGTGTTTTAACAGTAGTATATGTACATGTGTGTGTTTTAATAGTAAGTGTACATGTGTGTGTGTGTGTGTGTGTTTCAGGTGTTGACCAGTCGTTACATGCTGGGTGAGGGCGTGGGTGAGGGCGTGGGCGTGGGCGTGGGCGTGGGCGGGGTGCTGTTGGCTGTCTCCCCCCAAGGCGTCTGGCTGTCTGAAGTCAACACTCAAACCTGCTGCGTACACAAGCCGCTACTCAAAGGTTGGTGTACATGTGTGCGTATTGATGTGTGTGTGTGTGTGTGTGTGTTTTTGGGTTTGTTAATATTGTGTTGATTTTTTTTTTTTTTCCTCTTTGTATTTTTTGTATTCTTCCTCCTCCTCTTCCTTCTTCCTCCTCCTCCTCCTTCTCCTCTTCCTCCTCCTCCTCCTCTTCTATTTTCCATTCTTAATATTCTACAAGCTTCTTTTTCAGTCCTCCTCTTCCTCCTCCTTCCTCCTCTTCTTCCTCCTCCTCCTCCTCTTTCTTTACCTCTTCTTCCTCCTCCTTACTACTACTTCCTCTTTAGCTCTTCTTCTTTCTCCTCCTCTCCTCCTCCTCCTCCTCTTCCTTAACTCTTCTCTCTCCTCACTTCTCTCTTCTTACTACTACTAATCCTTTTTTACCCTCCTCCTCCTCCTCCTCCTCCTCACCTCCTCCTCCTCCCCAGGGCACGTGTGGGATGTGTTTAGTGGTGATGTGTGGTCGGTGGTGTGTGGCGAGGG
>JAXIVD010001565.1:0-25000 GCA_036785275.1 Cancer borealis
ATGCATCTTTTTTCTTTTTTTCTATGTGCTTTCCATTTTTTTTTCTTCTCTTTTCCCCCTCACAGGAGCTGCCGATACAAAGGCCTGACTTGAGGGAAACTTCAAGTCACCTGTGACATCAAGATCATTTGTACTGTTGGAGGTAACGGAGTGAGTTCTATCTTCCTTACAACTTCTATAGTTTAAATACATCTTCCTATGGTTGTCACGTTTGTTTAAATAAATACATAATGAATAAATGAATGAATGAATGAATGAATGAATGAATGAATGAATGAATGATGGGTGAATGAATGAAAGCCATCACCAAACAACAGGAACACTTAGCAATAGGTCATCAGAAGTGAAAGTTTTGGCATCGCGACGCTAAAGACAACAGAACGCGGATGTGTGGAGGCGAACACACAAGAGGAGGAGGAGGAGGAGGAGGAGGAGGAGGAGGAGGAGGAGGAGGAGGAGGAGGAGGAGGAGGAGGAGGTGGAGGTGGAGGAGGAGGAGGAGGAGGAGGAAGGAGAGGGTTAGCTTTAGTATAACAATGGTACACTTAAACGTGACGACCTTAACCTCTCCTACGGGATCACTAAATTACTACACCTGCCCAGTAATTAATTAACAGGTAAAACAACACAAAACATACAGCACACACCCTTAACGGTATATTGGAAAATAGTTATAATAAGAATGTGATGATATATATATTTTGTTCTCTCTCTCTCTCTCTCTCTCTCTCTCTCTCTCTCTCTCTCTCTCTCTCTCTCTCTCTCTCTCTCTCTCTCTCTCTCGTCACACTGGTTAAAGAGAGGAAGGGAGGAGAGGGGAGGAAGATAATGGAGAGAGAGAGAGAGAGAGAGAGAGAGAGAGAGAGAGAGAGAGAGAGAGAGAGAGAGAGAGAGAGAGAGAGAGAGAGAGAGAGAGAGAGAGAGAGACATGATGAAAGGAGTGAAGAGAAGAGTATGTGATGAAGATAATAGGAGAGGAAGGGAAGGAGAGAGAAGGAGGAGGAGGAGGAGGAGGAGGAGGAGGAAGGATGAAAGCACAGGACAAGGATAGGAAGAAAGAAGAGAAGATAAGAAGAAAAAGAGATGAAAAAGAGGAGACAGGAGACAGGGGCGACTATTTTCTGGTTAATATAGCAGGAGGAGGAGGAGGAGGAGGAGGGAGGAGGAGGAGGAGGAGGAGGAGGAGGAGGAGGAGAAGAGGGAGAGGGAGAGGGAGAGGGAGAGGGAGAGGGAGAGGGAGAGGAAGAGAGGAAGAGAGGAGAGGAGAGTTAAGGAGAGACCGGCTCGTGCAGGAAGTAACAGATATCCGTTCCTGCCTCGCCACCCACGCACGCACACACACACAAGCACAAGCACAAGCACACACACACACACACACACACACACCTCAAGCAGGACACAGTTCAAGGCTATCCTGTAGGTGGCGTTGCAGTAGGCGGGCGAGGGAGGAGGAGAGAGAAGTCGCTGGCCTCTTTATAAAATGTAAACAAAATATACATAAGGTTTTTCACCCTTCCGCCTCCACCCACTACTACTACTACTACTACTACTACTACTACTACTACTACTACTACTACTACTACTACTACTACTATAACCAACACCCATAATAGCAATGATCTTTAACTATGACTATAACTGCAACGAGAAGGCTAAATTTACGAGGCGCTTCGGCGGGGCTGTTTGGCGGGACGGTGTGGTGTGGCGTGACAGGTGAGGTCTCAGACAGCCACAAAGGTGATGGTTCTGGCTGACTAGTGACGCAGGGGAAAGGTGAAGGTTTGTGACGGGAAGCCAAGGTCACACGTGAGGCTGAAGGGGAAACAATAGGCTTGGGAAGGAAAGGAAACTGGGCTAGTGAGAAATATGAAAGAGAAAAGGTAGGTAGTAGGTAGGTATGTGTAGAGAGTGAGGGAAAGAGAAGAGGGAAATCATAAGGGAGGGAAGAAGGAGAGGATTGAATAATAAATAAAAGGAGGGATGAATGGATGGAGAGAAAAACATGAGAATGGAGGAATCATGTGAGGGAATGACAGAAAAAAACATGAAAGAAGAAATGGCGGGAAACTGGAAAACGATGGATATAAACGGAAGAAATGAGTGAATGAATTAAAGAAGGAAGGGGAGAAAGGAATAAGGAAGGGAAGAAGGGAGGGAGGGAAGGAAGAAGGGAGGGGACATAGGATGGCTAGACACACCAGCAAAAATGGACGACCGGGAGACTGGCCCCCGAACCCCACCTCCTTCCTCCGCCCTTGCCTGAGTGTGTATTTATAACCGCTCAAGCAGGTCTCCGGGGCGGGCAGGCGGGCAGGGCACCTAGGTAACAAGGAGCAGACGCAGTGGTGTGTGTGTGTGTGTGTGTGTGTGTGTGTGTGTGTGTGTGTGTGTGTGTGTGTGTGTGTGTGTTGTGTGTGTGTGTGTGTGTGTCCTGCCATGCATTAAGGAGAGATACACACACAGACACACACACAGACACACACACACACACACACACACACAAGCATACATATATATACACCCAGTGACCTAGTAATCTCGGTAACACAGTGCACGTATTAACCGCTTACTCTAAACTTTTTATTTTATTTTTTAGGTTAGATGTAAGTTTAAACGACGTGTTGGTGTAGATTTAATCGAAGTGAGGATAAAATGTTAGGTGATAAAACTAATTGATAAGTAATAAAATTAATATATATAAAATAAATTAATTATTGAATATTATATATAAATGCATATGATGAAATGGGCTTTATTAAGATTTTTTTTATTCTGGAGGGAGAATAATTTTACAATGAATCTAGTGGTTATATTTTTTTTTTTTTCTCTCGCATTTACATCTGCGGTTCACGTATTAGGAACACCATTCATCTCTCTCTCTCTCTCTCTCTCTCTCTCTCTCTCTCTCTCTCTCTCTCTCTCTCTCTCTCTCTCTCTCTCTCTCTCTCTCTCTCTCTCTCTCTCTCTCTTTCTCTCTCCGCGACATACCCATCTGCCTGCTACGTAACTAACAATGCCCCGTAAGACTAGTTCAAAGAAAGGGGGGAGGGAGACCAGCAGCTGCCCCTCACACACACACACACACACACACACACACACACACACACACACACACACACACACACACACATACAGACACACACACACACATATGAGGGACAGCTGGTAGTAGCCAAAGGGAAAGGAACAGCCAGGTGAACTAACTAACACACACTCTCTCTCTCTCTCTCTCTTTCTCTTTCTCTTTCTCTTTCTCTTTCTCTCTCTCTCTCTCTCTCTCTCTCTCTCTCCTCTCTCTCTCTCTCTCTCTCTCTCTCTCTCTCTCTCTCTCTGTAGTCCCAAATGCGGATGCGGGTGCGGATGTGTGTGTGTGTGTGTGTGTGTGTGTGTGTGTGTGTGTGTGTGTGTGTGTGTGTGTGTGTGTGTGTGTGTGTGTGTGTGTGTAAGTGTATGTGTGTGCACCGTACTTACTTACATATCCTTCCTACACCCTCACCATAATGATGAATAAATATAATAATAATAATAATAATAATAATAATAATAATAATAATAATAATAATAATAATAATAATAATAATAATAATAATAATGAATATGAGGTGATGGTAACGGTGTGGTATCAGAATCACATGGCACAGCGATCACGAGTCTAGCGCGTGATCCTCCAGACCATGGTGAATGACACACACATGATGTAGCAGTGCTGGTGTCGGAAATCAAAACAACTCTCAGCAACACAATAAGAACACAACATATGCAGGAACCCTAGGGTCCATTGCTGTTTGTGTTCCCTTCCATTCCCGTGGAAGACTAAACTTTCAGTGACTACGACTGGAGATATTAGGGGCGATGCCAAATGTATCACTAAAACAGACCAAATACCATACACACTCGCTAATAATATATATATACTATACTAACACTATGTATACTATAATACTATATAAAGTATATAGTATTAGCGAGTGTGTATGGTATTTGGTCCGGTTTAGTAATAAATGTGCCATCGCAGCTAATATATCCTCTTGTCCATCCAGAAAATTACTCTTGTTGTGCACCGCGAAAACTCAACACCTCCGAATCTCATGATTTTTTTTACAATGATGTTTTAGGTCATACTGAACACGACTCTGGACTTATTTTCATCATTACTATAATATCAAACATTAAAAAAATATATAGAGAAAAAAATAAGATACAGGAAATACTTTCATTATTCCCGTTACCATCACCTCATATTCATTATTATTATTATCATTATAGTATTTATTCATCATAATGGTGATGATGGTGGTGGTGGTGGTGGTGAGGGAACTACTTACAACAATTTAATAGATAAAGATAATAATAATGGTTTATATTTTTTACTGTGACAAATGTGATTATTATTTTTTTTTTTATTACTATTATTGTGTGTGTGTGTGTGTGTGTGTGTGTGTGTGTGTGTGTGTGTGTGTGTGTGTGTGTGTGTGTGTGTGTGTGTGTGTGTGTGAGGGGAATGCACGAGTATGGAAAGTAAGCAGGGAGGGAGGGAGGCAGGTGAGGATAGGAAGTAGGGAAGTAGGTAGGAGGGAAGGAGAGAAGGAATTGAGAGTAGGAAGGAATGAGGAAGGAAGGACGGAGGGTAGGAAGGAGGAATGCAGGGAGGGAAGCGACGGTAGGAAGGAGGTAGGAAGGAAAGAGGGAGGACAGGCAAGGGTAAAGTAGGAGAGAGGGAGGCGAGCATGCAAGGGTAGGAAGGAGGGAAGGAGGTAAGGAGGACAGGTTGAACTCAATGCACGAGCTGAGTTTAGTGACCACAGTTGCCGGGAAACAGAAACAGCTGGATGATCGATCGATAGCAGAGCCTTCTCGAGTCTCGGCCACCTCCAGCTGACTGAGTGAAGTGAGGGAGTGAGCGAGCGTTAGGTGCAGCTAGTCTAATCATCTTGAAATATGTTAACTTATTGCATCATCCTCTTCCCCTTCCTCTTCCCTTCTTCTTCGCTGTCACCATGTCTAGCCTAGTGACGTGTGTGTGTGTGTGTGTGTGTGTGTGTGTGTGTGTGTGTGTGTGTGTGTGTGTGTGTGTGTGTGTGTGTTCTCAGTCATCAGGTTATCGTTGTGTATGTATATAATCGATCAGACTGGTGTGTGTGTGTGTGTGTGTGTGTGTGTGTGTGTGTGTGTGTGTGTGTGTGTGTGTGTGTGTGTGTGTGTGTGTGTGTCTCCTACGACCCCAATTCACGCAAAGGGGACATAACAAGCAGAGGTGAAGAGAGGTTGGATGGATGAGGAAGAGGAAGAAGAAGAGGACGAGGAAGAGGAAAAGAAGGAAAGTTGGGGTCACATGAGAACGTGTCCCTGTAAATAATAAAATAATAATAATAATAATAATAATAATAATAATAATAATAATAATAACAACAGGAGAACAGTACATGAATACCAAAACAAAAATACAATTAACACGGTAAAAAACCCAAGAAACTGCGCACAAAATTGAAAATGTTGAGAGAGAGAGAGAGAGAGAGAGAGAGAGAGAGAGAGAGAGAGAGAGAGAGAGAGAGAGAGAGAGAGAGAGAGAGAGAGAGAGAGAGAGAATAAAATCACAAAACCACCATACATACATACAGTACACCACACACAAGTTCACTCCTTCCTTCCTCCTTTCCAGCGCTACAACTACAAGTCCAAGTACCTTCCCAGAGGCTTTCGTATTGATATGAAGTATTGATCGTTGGCGAGTCAGTGGTCGTTCACCCCAAAAAGGGACCAGCTGTGGGAGGGAGGATCTAAGGGGTAGAGGGAGGATCTAAGGGGGGGAGGGAAGGGCTAAGGGTCCGGGGGAGGTGTATGTGCGTTCACCTGGAAAGGAGCAGCTGTACTTTCCCGCGTAAATGTTCAGGAGAGAGAGAGAGAGAGAGAGAGAGAGAGAGAGAGAGAGAGAGAGAGAGAGAGAGAGAGAGAGAGAGAGAGATAGAGAGACCTATGTCTGGTATCGTACAGTACATACATTGATATAATCTCTCTCTCTCTCTCTCTCTCTCTCTCTCTCTCTCTCTCTCTCTCTCTCTCTCTCTCTCTCTCTCTCTCTCTCTCTCTCTCTCTCTCTCTCTCTCTCTCTCTCTAATCAGTCCAGTCCAAAATGTTGATGTCGAATGTAACATGACTTTTCTATATCTATTACATTTATCTGCATTAAAAAAAACGATATAATTTTTCGATAAATGTATGCAATGGACTCGCGTACAAAAGTAGTAATCAAAGTATAGAAAATTATTGACGTAATATACATACATTGCAATTTGTCATTATTTTTGCTCTTAGAATCTTACAGAATTAAAATTGTTATTATTATTATTATCATAATTATTGCTATTATTGCCTGTAAGACCTTTATATATATTCTTGGGAAGCAGTTCTGATAAATAATAATAAAACATAATAACGAGGGTACCATCTATGGGAAAAAAAAAAAAAAAAAAACTAATATATGAACATTGTCAACAATCACGACAATTACAATTCAAGTAGCACTACATATATTCTTTTATCTCCTCCATGGGAACAATCACACTCATGCTAGCTGGCTTGGGTGTGAACCATTGTTTGACTCTTATACAATCCCAACATAAAAATAGATATTGATTAGGTAGTTTTAGTTCAAGGTCAACATCTTTCTTGCTAGTATTACATATCTTACAAAACATAGCTGTTAGGTTAGGTTAATTAGGTTAGGTAAGGTAAGGTAAGGTAAGGTAAGGTAAGGTAAGGTAAGGTAAGGTAAGGTAAGGTAAGATAAGGTAAGGTAAGGGTAAGGTAAGGGTAAGGTACAGTAGGGTAGGTAAGGTAAGATAAGGTAAGGTAAGGTTAGGTAGGTTAAGTTAGGTAAGGTAAGGTTAGATTAGATTAGGTAAGGTTAGTTTAGGTTAGATTGACTTGTTATTTTCATTCACTGTGTGGCTTATTTTGTGGTATTTTTAACAATTACCAACAAAACTTTAATCAACTGTATGCTATATTGACTAAAATAAGACAGGTGGTTCTTGCTATCTCTTAACTTATCAGTACATATCTTAGTGAATGAAGTCTTAATTGGATGTAAGATTGTAATGTACTTCCACATTATCTATATCCCTTTAACTTTATACCTGCAACTAGTAATGGCAATGACGAGCTAAATTTCTGTATGACAATGGACGGGTTTCTGAGCTAACATGAAACATTGGATATAAGTAATAAAATAATTCCATCACCTAATATAATTCATCTACATCTACTACTACTTCCCTACTGTTACCTATCTACTACTACCTACCTACTACTACCTACCTATCTACCTACTACTACCTACCTACTACTACTGCCTACCTACTACTACTACCTATCTACCTACTACTACCACCAACACTACTATTTTTTTCAATCACTATCCTCTCACTACAAAAATAAAATACAATATAATTAATGACGTATTGAGACCATATGAATTCAGACAAAGAAGTAAAGATGATTTCACAACTTTACACTATCTATAATGGCAAAGATAACGGTTATCAGGTGATCATTAAAAAAAGAGAAGAAAAAAAAAGGTCACGTTTTGCTACATTTTCAGTTAACTTTTATAATTTCTTGCAACTAAAGAATATATCAACCTAATTTTATGTTAAAGTCTAGGTTTGTTAATATATCTGTAACTAAACTTCCGTTCATGAAGATTTAAGCTACAGCCATAAAACATCCCCCCCCCACCCCACCCACGCACGCACGACCACGCACCCCCCCCCCCACACACACACACAAACACGCACACGCACACGCACACGCACACACACGCACACACACACACACGTACCCAACTTAAATATGCTTAAAATCTCATCTTAATTCTCACTTATTTTTACATTTCCACTAATAACTCAATAATCTTTAGCACCACCATTAAGTAAACACACAAGTAAAATCAAGTCACATCTAGCAAGAAGAACATTTAGTAACACCACAAGAACATCCTATCAGCTTAATTTCCTCACTTCTATAATACTTTTCTCCCCAAGGCCATCAAGGAAGTCTTCACATTAAACAGGAAACATCTAACCGCCTTGACACATTGAGATAACAACAATACATCATCAGATACACTGTTTTATGGATAAGCATGACTGACTGACTCTCTACTTTCTCCCACCTGGTGCACAGAATATAGTAGTGAAGAAGTAGAGATAGCAAGCCTAAAAAATCCCCTTTATTCCTAAATATAATACAGTACTAAACATCAATTGCATATATAATTTTGTATCTACTTATAATCATTTAAATTCTGGTTATGATATTGAAGTGGTATAACCTTTGTGTTTTTGTACTTATGACTCTTTGATGCCATACTCTAGTTAATTTTTATCCAGCTCATGTCTTGCTAATATTTCTGAACCATCGGCAGAAATACTACAATAATTTAAAGAGCAATGGTGATTATTTTGAGCATATCTACAGCACATCAGGGTAGCGACATGTATTTATGGCCTCGTGTTGGGAATAAAAGAGGTTTATATAAGGTGATTCCTACTATAAAAAGCTGAGGTCCTCTGTCTGCTTTAGCATAACATATTAATAAAAGTTCTAACAAATAATGACTGATATTTACACACCACTGCAACACGTACCATGACCTGTATCAAGTATTTGCATCGCCTCCCAAAATAAGATGAATGTAGCGGTATAACAACTCCACAAAACATATCTGCCACACAGACGAAACCTTCAATCCGAGCATCATTTTTTTTACTCGCTACACAGATGCATCATAAAATTTCACGGAGAATATTACAAACTTTCAACATCCATGACAATCTTTACATGAGTTCATATATTCTTTTTTACTTTGAAAATCTTGGCTTCAGGTTATCAAAACACACACATAATAGCAAATACATAATTTTTCTATTTGGTGAATGTCAACAAGGACATTTGTGTATGTTGATGATGAAGGAAGTGGCTTGTGTACAATAACCAAGGCTGCAGGTGTGTGCTTGTATGTATGTATATATGTATGTGTGTGTGTGTGTGTGTGTGTGTGTGTGTGTGTGTGTGTGTGTGTGTGTGTGTGTGTGTGTGTGTGTGTGTGTGTGTGTGTGTGTATTCACTGTCACAGTCTGCTGCTGGTCTCTCTCGAGACAGTGTGTGTGTGTGTGTGTGTGTGTGTGTGTGTGTGTGTGTGTGTGTGTGTGTGTGTGTGTGTGTGTGTGTGTGTGTGTGTGTATGTGTGTGTGTATGTGTGTGTGTATGTATGTGTAAAGGCACATGTATGTATGTATGCATAAGTGTGACAACACAATGCCATTACACATTAAATTAGGATGGTGATTGCAGGAGTGTGGTAAGGCAGTGACTAAGCACAAAATTAACATGCAAACACACACACACACACACACACACACACACACACACACACACACACACACACACATACACACACACACTCCTGTGGTTTACTGTTTCCTTGCCTGTCACCCAACAAAGTATGGGTTCGAACCTTGCTCAGTTTGTTAAAGATTTTTCACTGCCAGGCCATGGTTACTGTCCTTCTTGAGTAAAGGGATAGGGGTGAGTGATGTGTGAAAGGGCTCAACCTTACCCATAGATCCGTCTCTATGAGCTCTGAACTCTTTCAGGAAGGGTAATGGCTGATGATCACGAGTCCAGCGCGTGATCCTCCAGACCAAGGTGAATTTTACACTTTTACACACACATACACACATCTAAGGCAGGAGAAATGTTATTTTTGCCACACTTCTGTTCCAATTCCATTTTGGTATACTCATTTTACGTAAGCCTCATACTTATCGAGTTATTTAAATAAAACAAGTTTCTGTCAAAAATCACAAGGGGGAAAGCTATGGAAATTGGGTGAACATTTCGACATCTCCAAATTTAGGTTAAGTTAATGAAAAATTATGACAAATCTCCTTAAAATTGGTATAAAGTGGTTCTCGGGCATGCTGATCATGAATCTGGACTCAATTTTCTGATAACTATAATATTAAACCCTTGCTTGCCTAGTGAAAATAATGAAATAGCCGTACTTGTCGATGCTGGACTCGTACGACAAAAATGCACGGCAATGACCATCCTAGACCCATACAACACAACAGATTACAGTAATTTACCTTCCTAAACTATAACTGTAACCAAATTACAAATGATTCAAAGTATTTAGTATTACCTCAAAGTATTTCAGTATAAATTCCAACCAACACCTCATGAAAGACCGAGAAAAAAATGGCTAACAAAATTACGCCAACCCGAGAAAACAACGAAGACGAATTTCCACCAATATTCCGTTAAACCAAAATAAAACAAGACAAAAAGGAATAACTACATTTGTCTATAGTTTCCGACGTCTCGTTCCCTCTAGAAACGTATAACACAAGGGGATGGCTATGGCAGAAAAGCCTCCACCTCTCCCTATCCAAACACTCCTTTCTAGCTTATTCATGCCCTCCCCTCTATCAACACCTCTTTCATGCATGTATTTATCCTTCTACCTTATAACTGGTCTTCCTATACTCCTACAACACTCAATTTCACTCGGTACACTTTAAACACAAGCTCTTCACTCTTCTTTCTCTCAATATGACCAAACCACTTCAAAGTAATTTATTTCATTCATTCCACTACACCACACTTCACTCCATTTGCACAAGATTCCATGCCACCACACCTTTCATTGCTCTCATCCTCCTCTCAGATAACTAATTTCCACACCACACACTCTCGACTACTGTGCCCTATTCTATGTCCAAGTCTCTGATCCACACGTCAGTACTGGCAGGAGAATATTGTTCCTTAACCCTCTCTTTACCTCTATGGACATCTTCTTTCCCATCATAATCCCTGCAGGTGACCCAATAACACACCTGCTTCTCACAGTCCTCTCTCTTATTTATCCTTACCTCACTGTTCCTAAATACTTAAACTCTTTTACTTCCTCTATTTTCTCTGCTCCTAGAAGTAACCTCACACTTTCCTACTGCTAGCACACTCTCCCTATAAGGTGTAAGTCAACCATCTCTACTTCCATTCTTTGGGTATATTTAAGTTCATCCCTCACCACACTCTTAAACTGGACACAGGTAAGTAAGAGGCTAATAAGAACATGTGAAATGGGACATAACAATGATACAGGAAATTCATGAGTTTCACAATATTGCTGTTAAATGAATGTACTAATGTGTGTGACTTGAGTTTGATGCCTTGACATGAAACAGGATTGGAAGGTGTTAGCTGGTTAAGGGTGGTTTAAGGTGAAGTGACATGACACACTACCTAGCCTATGACATGACTAAAAGCTCACTGTGTCAACTTGTCAAGCTTCATATTACATTCCTTACTCTCCTCTTAAATAATTGTAAATATATATCCGATTCACAATATATTTCTTATTTATTTGCCTATTTCAAAACTACTATATACTACTACAACTACAAAATAATAATAATAATAATAATAATAATAATAGTGATAACTCTCTTATCTCTGCACCTGACACTCCCAGAAAAAAAGAAATATATATATTTTCTTCTTCCCAACCTAACACATCACACCAGGTATAAAACGTACCCTATAACACATCAGAAGACACTATTACCACCTCCCAACACATACACACACGTGACACACAAGATATACACTTACACAACCTACCTAACTAGAGATCGAAAAAAAAACGTAAATAATAATGACAAAACATCACATACACACATATCAGAAACTATCAATGGTCACACCATTAAACAGAAACAAAATATCATAACAATTACACACACAAACACTGATAACAAATAATAGACGTAAAAATGGTAGAAAGTATACATGACGAATCTTTCCTCAGACTCACCTACTCATTTCCCTCTCATAACACTATTTAGGAGTGATTCCCAGCTTTGACACGCATTCTCATAACTCTTAAAGGTGTAAGCTTACCTATGGCCCAGCTTCCTTGTTAGATACTCTTCATATTAAGCTGTGAACTTGATTTCCGTCGTCAGGGAAGGGGCGTTGGGAAGGGTAGAACGGAGAGAAGCTCAACACTCCTCCTCCTCCTCTTCTCTTCTAACGCAACATAATGGAGTTAAATCACACTAAATATGTATTACATCTTCACGTGGAGGTGTGAGGATAAAAATTCGAGCGAGGGAACAGGTGATAATGAAGGAAAAATGGTCCCCCTCCTCCTCCTAGCAGCTTAAATTAAATAGCGGCCACGATCGATCCCCGCGACGCCGCCCCGCTAACTGTGCCTCCCCGCCCCTTCCCTTCCCTTCACCCTTCCTGCTATGATGGCCCGCCCCTTCCCTTCCCCTACCTTACTACTCTGATGCCCCTTCCTTACTATTCTGATATCCCTTCCCTTCCCTTCATCTTTCCTTCTGTGATGGACCGCCCCTTTCCTTCCCTTCCCTACTCTGCTTCCCCTTCCTTACTACTCTAATACTCTTTCTCTTCCCTTCACCCTAACTATGATGGCCAGCCCCTTTCCTTCCCTTCATCCTTCCTGTTATGATGGCCCTTCCCTTCCTTTCCTTCTGTGATGGTCCGCCACTTCCCATCACCCCTTCCTTCCCTTCTTCCTCTCATGCCCCTTCCCTTCCCGCCTCTTCAACTTCCTTACACCTCTGCTGCCCCTTCCCTACCCTTCCTTACTTCTCTGATGCCCCTCTTATTCCTTACTTCCTCGCTGCTGTCCTTCCCTTCTTCTATACTGCTTCTGCCCTTCCCCTTTCTCTTGTTACCCCATATACTTCCCTCATCTATGTATTTTAACCCTAATTAAGCTAAAAGATAAGAATACTATAATACCATAGCATGTCTACTAACATTAATCGCGTCAAATATGTGGTAAAAAGGCTATATATACATTTTTTCCTCTTCAAGTATCTTCACCTATTACTTTGGAGTTAATTTTTAGCAAGTGATGGAGGTAACTATTGGTTATATTCATTTAGAGTGACAGGACGTAGATTAGTTAACTATGTATAAGTTATTTCTGTACTCGTTTTCTGTATTTTTGATTATTATATACCTTCTTTTTTATGGAATTTGCTTTTAATCAATGTTTTGTGAAATGTTGAAGTTGTTTTGAGTGAATGTGTGGAGTTAATGGGTTAGAAGTAAGGGTAAATAAGGGTGTTTCAAGGTCTAAGGTGGACACGGAATCCCAATAGTAAAGTTTAATGGCTCTGATCCTTTATAAAGTCTGATTCTTCTATCCCGAGGAAGCTTATAGGTTTTGATTATACTATTACTACGTCAACCAGAAGTATAGCGATTCTGAATCTTCTATTATAGTTAATTTTAAAGGTTCCAGTTCTTTTAAAACTCTTGGTGTCAAACCAAATAAATTTTTACATGTCTAGTTTTTTCTTGTGATCAGTAATCGATAATCAATGTAAGAAAATAATTATATCAACTGTAGAAATAGAAAAAAATAATAAACCAACTTCTAAGATGAAGAAAACATTACATAGAAAACCCACAACATACATAACATTGATATTATTTAGATGATTATACAGTAAGTACACAAAAAATAAATCCAAATAACATAAACAACCCACAAAATAACCACATATCCACCATTTTATCATTATTATTGTGTTGTTCTTGAAACTTGAAAGTGTTATGGCGTCTATAGTATTAGACTAGTGTATCAAGATCAGCTGGTGTGTCAAGTGAAGCAGCTGGTGTGTGTGTGTCTCTACATTACTGTAATACTTCACTAGACAGGTAATGATGAAAGGAGAGTGTGGATAACTATGGCTAAGTGTGGTATATAATATATGTGGTAGATATGTACGTGAAGGGAAGATGTATATATTTATTTTCTTTTGATATATTCTTAAGATGCCTGTGTGTGTTAGTGAGTCATTGTAATGTCATAGTGTGGGATTTAAAGTTAGTTAAAAGGGTGATGTTTTAAGAACATAAGAACATAAGAAATGAGGAGACTGCAAGAGGCCAGCTAATGACCTACACGAGGCAGTTCCTTGTCCCCCACCCTTGGAATAATCCAATATTTAGCCATCCCACCTGTCATCCCTATCCATACTCTCATCCAACCGTCTTTTAAAGCTACCTATTGACTCAGCACTTACTACGTGTCTATCCAGCTTATTCCAATCGTTCACAACTCTGTTAGTGAACCAATATCTACCTATGTCTGTCCTGAATCTAAGTTTTTCTAGCTTGTACCCATTTCCACGTGTCCTATCCTGGCTACTAAATTCTAAAACCTGATCAATGTTTCCCTTATTAATTCCTTTTACCCATTTGAAAACCTCAATCATATCCTCTCTTGTCCTCATCCTCTCTAGGGAGTGGAGATTAAGACGTTTTAACCTATCTTTGTAGGGTAAATTTCTCAGCCCCTGAATCATCTTGGTCATTCTTCTCTGAACTGCCTCCAAGGAGCCTATATCCTTCCTATAATAAGGGGACCAAAATTGAGCTGCATAATCTAGGTGGGGTCTAACTAGCTCAGAATGACCTCAGAACTCCTATTTGTCACACACCTACTAATAAATCCCAGTATCTTGTTGGCCCTATTTCTAGCTATAATACACTGTTCCCTGGGGCACAAGTCACTGCTTATTTGAACTCCTAAGTCCCTCACACTATATGACCTTCCTAAGGTAGTGTCATTTAATGTGTAGTCTACAGACCTATTACCTTTACCTACGCTCATAATGCTACACTTGTTAACATTAAATTGCATCTGCCATTTCTCTGACCACTTGTACAGCCTATTTAAGTCATCCTGCAATGTCCTAGCATCATCTGAATTTTTTACCGGTCTTTCTATCTTTGTGTCATCGGCAAATTTACTGATATCACTGTTTATTCCTATCTCTAAGTCATTTATATAAATTATGAATAACCGGTCCTAGTACTGATCCCTGTGGTACTCCACTAAAAAAAAAATAGTGACATTACCCCATTCTGATTTCTTCCCATTGATCTGTACCCTCTGTTCCCTACTAGTAAGCCATCCCCTAATCCATTCTAGTACCTTCCCACCTATGCCATGAGCCTTAACTTTACTTAACAGTCTCCTATGGGGTACTCTGTCAAAGGCTTTACTGAAGCCCAAATAAACTATATCATACTCGTCCCCCTTATCTATTGTTTCAAATACTTTCCTATAGAAGGATAATAAACTTGTGAGGCATGACTTCCTCCTGCTTAAACCATGTTGACTATGTCTAATTAGCTTGTGTTCATCTAAATGTTTTCTAATTGCTGATTCGTTCATTAAATAGATCTGGCGAAGTACTAATTATTTGTATATATATTTAGTTTCCTTTATTTACGCTCGATTTTGTGAGTAACGTAGTCATTGCTTTTAAGAAATTAAGATTTAATTTGATTTTGTTAGTAAAGATTCGTTTCTTGACATACTCGATATCTCTTTACCTTTATAAAGCACAGCAAACTCAACCTTAGAAACTTGTTCAGATCACCTCTAATAATCATGCCGCTGAATTACAGGAAAAAATTCCAATTATACCCAATTAAAATTACAACACTCCCTTAACCACTACCATACATACAAAGGAATATTAGTACACCTTCCCCTTACTTTCAGGCACGATGGTGAAGCTGTACAGTATAATGGTTCTCTACAAGGGGACGGAAAGTGCTAGGATACTCAAATCTACCTATGACCTGCAGCAGTTTGGATACTTTCAGCGGGGCTCCATCCAAGAGTTTATGGCCTTCACCAGCAAGATTATTACGGAGAGAAGTAACCCTTGCTCAAGGCAGTCAATTAAGGAACAAGGTAATGCCAGAATCATTGATAATATAATTACTTTGTTTACTTACTTTGTTTGCTTTGTAGGATTTTGCCCTCTGAGAGCTCAGCTAAGGTGGGCCTCTGCTCTGTCCAAGCAACTTTGCTTCCCGGTTGTTCTGCCGGTTATTCTGTAATGTTTTGAATGCTGTTAGAATAAGCTTATCACATATCTTGACTTTATTTATCTCTTTCCTCTTTGAAGATGTATGTGTGAACTAGTTTACATCTCCTGATTAGTGAGGAAACCATATAATTTTTTTTTTTATCAATTATTAAGGGATGCATTTTAATAAATTCATATATAATTAGAACCTTTATCATCCCTATTGTTGCCCACCAGAATATCTTTTCCGCCTCAACTTATAGCATTCTTTGCCTCCCAGAGTACATGTGTCACGTGTACTTGCGTGCCGACAACCTGGCAGGTGTGGCCATCTCAGACCACGAGTACCTGTACCGAGTGGCCCACAACATGCTGAACAAGGTGAGGCATCTTGTACTACAGCACTACCCTCTCACACTCTAACGTTATCCTCTCACTAAGCTTTGTAACATTTTTGAAGGTTTATATCTAATTTCAGGAGTTTTGGAGAGAGAAGTGAGTAGATATGTTGTGTGGCACTCCTTTAGTAGTGCCACACTGACTGACTAACATCACTGTACCTTCACTATATGAGAAGCACAGTAATCATAACCACTACTGCGACAATCCTTAAAGAATGAAGCTGTACGATGTAAGTCCAATGATAATAAGTCCCTCATGTGATGCAGGTTCTGGATGACTTTACGGTCAAGATTCCCTCCCACCTTTGGCCTAACACTGATGAGAACATGGTGCCCTACACGGAGCTGCCCGCCACACTCGCACTCTGGCAGAACCCACGGGATGCTGATGCCCTAACCAAGGTGCAGGAAGAGGTGGAGGAGACCAAGATTATACTGGTAAGTTGTGTTGGTGTGTATGTATGTGTTATGTATTGATGTGAAGTGTGTTAAGCTGTATGTTGGCACTGACTGTGGGTTTCCAGGGTGTTATGTGTTCTTTTGACTTAATGTGTTAAGAAACCTTTTTATATCTGAAGAATGTCAAGATCTCTAATGGGTTTTCTTTTTTTATGGCAAAAATGAATGCATATTTTTTAATGTGAAGGAAATGAGAATCTTCAAGTAAAAATATATACCTAAGAGTAAAAGAAAATATAATTGGGCAAATATTGCATCATCATTGTACTACATACACAAAGTAATTGATATAATCCTTCTCTCCTTCAGCACAATGCCTTCACTTCCGTGCTTGAACGTGGAGAGAAACTCGACGACTTGGTAGCAAAGTCAGAAAACCTAACCTCACAGTCTAAACTATTCTACAAGACGGCTAAGAAGACTAACTCGTGTTGCAGCTTTGGATAACAGGCTGCCTTGAGGGTAGGCTGGGCCAGGACGGTGGTGGTGCTGGTGGAGCCCGAGGGAGAGGTGATGGTGGGGTGCAAATGTCTACTACAGTGTGCTAAAAATATGTGACCCCAACACAACACCCTACAGGAGATGCGAGGCAAGTAAGGTAACGATACAGAGCTAAACAGACAGTCTTAATTATTGTTGCGTATTAATAACGATGCGCGAAGAAGTTATTATTATTTTTTTTTTTTCATCCTTAGGTTCGTTAATGAGGAAACTGTGTTGGTGTTCGTT
The DNA here is from genome assembly GCA_036785275.1 of Cancer borealis. Taxonomy (NCBI): domain Eukaryota; kingdom Metazoa; phylum Arthropoda; class Malacostraca; order Decapoda; family Cancridae; genus Cancer; species Cancer borealis. The sequence continues at coordinate 17,530 of JAXIVD010001565.1, forward strand.
TAACTGTTCCCAAAAGGTGATCTGGGTGAGGAGGAGGCTGTGTTTTTAGCTGCAATTGTGATGATGGATAAACAAATATTTTTTTAAGAAGATAACCTTAATCTCCAAAAAAAATAATGCTTGCTAGGAATTTTACTTGATGAAAAGGACAAACTATTTCTTCCATATTTAACAGACATTTACAACTTGCTTCAAGCAGAGCTAAGTGTTTTGAAAAAAAGCAGCCATCTTGTTAGACAGAGATGTTGAAATCGTGTATCTATAAACAAAAAAGGTATAATAACATTTTAAATTATTACGTTGCAAACTATGAAAAGATGCTACAACCTTTACTTTTCTTGTAACTTATTTTATTTATTATCTCCCATGTGGCTAGTCTGATGGCTGTCTACTCGAAATTTGAAGTGTCATGTGTGAGAATTTCAGATGACCTTGACAGAGCAGCGTGTGTAGGTGAGGTGAGGTGAAGGAGGAGGAGGCATGACAAGCTTACATTACAAGTAAATCCAAAGTGTTGGGCATGTATATCAACTGTAAGGTCTTCAATTATCTTAAACTGTCATTTCTTTGATTTACGATACGTTAATATGTAATAAAATCATGCTCACTTTATTTTAGAGACATATTTTAACCTCATGTGGCCAGCTATGTATGGTAAAGTCAGATGTGCTTTCCATTTACCACTGACTGTGAATATACAAGTGTTTCCTCGTGAGCTGACAACTGTAAGCGTGTGGGGAAGGCATTAGTGTAGCTTGTGTGTGTTCCTCGGCATTCCCTCACACAGATAGCAAGGTCACACGAGTACTGGAGCTGACTCTGCCGTTATGTGTGTGTGTTACTGTCCTGTTCATGGTTTCCTGTATGTGCATGTGTGTTGCCTTGCCTCGGTGTGTGTGTGTGTGTGTGTGTGAGTGATGTGTTTTGCCAATTCATTGCTTGGTGTGTCAAACTTGTCCAGAAATTGGTGTGTGTTGAGAGGAGTGTCGATGTGTTAGGTGTGCAGCAGTGTGTCTTATTGTTATTCAATGCCTAAGGTGTTCACGTCAAGTAATGTGAGTGTATGTGTGGCTACGTGGTCTAGCAGCAAGATAACTTATGACACGAATACTTTCATTATGTTTTATACGATCAAAACTAAACCTTGATATTCCACAAAATACTGAATACAGATCACAGATATTACAGCGATGCTTCTACTGCCTTGTGTAGCCGTGAGATAGGCAGGTTTTTAGGTGTCAGCTTAAATATATAACGGAGTATTTAATTAGGGTCATGTTTGTAGAAAGTTCATCTCAAACTGATCTCAGCATGTTAATGGCTGTGCTGTTACTGTTACCCTCAACTGTACTTGTAGAGCATGGTAGTAAAGTTAATGTGTCATCAATACGGACTTTAGGTTAGCTGTGAGGACTAAAAATGAAGTGCTAGAACAAGATATAAATAAACCAAACGTACGTGATAGTATTTCAATAGAGCTTTAAATGATTGTGTTGTGATATATAAAGGTTCGTACATCAATAATAGGTGTTAGAAGGTGGAATATGAGAGTGTTGGAGGAGCAGTTGTAGTGAACACAGGTTAGCTGGGACCTATTATTGGCAGGTTAGGGCAACACTGTTACTACAATTCCCTGGCTATGCGTAACCTAACCTTATTTGTAACACCATCCAATATATAGTTACTTCACTTGCTGCTCTAAATTTATGTGAGAAATAAAGTTATACATCTATCTTTCATTTCTCACAATGCATGTTCTCCTTTGTTTTATGTTTATTTGTTAAATGTATAATTGTCAGATTATTTCTCCCGCCCCCCAAAATTAGGTCCTAGTGACTATTCTATTATAATAAGAGACGGAACGAGAAATCTGGTTAAGCCATCTCTATATTCTCTGATATAATACGATATGGCACGGAGGGGAAGGGGAGAGTAAGAAGTTAACTAACCTTACGTTGGTTATAACTTTTAAAAAATTGTACACGCTTTCCTGCTTACAAAATACACAAAGCCAATAAAACTTGAGTAATAGGTGAAGACATATTAACTTTCTCGTAAAAAGAAAAAGAAAAAGAAAAAGCCTGTCGAGGAACTTGGTAGAAAAGTGTGTCAAGAGAAAATGAAAGTCATATTTAATGGTGTGAAATAATTACTTGCTTATTATTACACTTCATGTTAATTAAGACCCAGGTGACACTATATTATGAAGCAACACCATTACTACAACACTAACTAAACAGATATATACGAATTCCTAACACTATTTTTCACATACACTAATGAAAAATATCACGTATAAAGTGTATTCACGGGAGTCAAAGTTCCATACTAAAAGATTACAGTATTGTACGCTAAGTTAGACCCCAACACATGCATTGACACCTGCAGGCCCACCACCACCACCACCACCCTCACCCAACACCTTGATTGTCATGCTCTAGGGTGGTGGTGATGGTGGTGGTGTATACACACTCCTATCGTAGCTGGTGGTGAAATACTATCTATCTATATGTTTGTAAATCATCCTCATGCCTCTGACATTGCACAAAAATGATCTGACAGCTTAATGATATTGTAATCCCTTGTTTTATTATATTATTTTTACGATTTGAGTATCGATGGAAATTTGGTTTTGTTTATATCTTTTTTTTCCTCCTCATTATAACCCCTAAAATGTGATACAGTAATATGATAATTCTTTTTCATTTTTATTAGTGGCTGTTTCAACCAACCAATTGTTTTATTTCATTTTCCATCTCCGGTCTATTTATTATCTCCATTGTTACTCATTCCTCTTCATCTGGTAATGTATTTTTTTTTTTATAAGTAATTGAAGTGTTTGTTTTTGCATTTATGTTCATGATGTACAATAGCAAAACAGACATGGATACGTAGTGTGTGCATTGGTTTTTACTCTATATTTTTTTTTCATGAGGCCAGTTATAAATACCCAATATTCTGATTAGTGGCAAGATGTGATGTAAAATTGATGGAAGTGTCATTTATTTATTAACTTTATATTCACTTTATTTTTTAGGCAGTTGTGTTCATGTATTTTGTGCAAGGCCAGGCCGGAGGAAGGTGGTGGTGATGGTGATGGTGATGGTGGTGGTGGTGTTAGGGGAGCAACTGCTTGTCTATATGTACTACTCCCTTCACCCACATCACCATCACCGTCATCCACCCTCACCCTCATCCATATCCATCACCCATCAAGTCCCTAACATGCATCCATATCCTGACACTCAACTCGGCCTAACACTTCCTGATGCTTACTCACACCTCCTCCCTCATCTTCCCTTCCTCTCCCTTGCTAACACCCTCACACTCCCCTTCCAGTGAACCCTATACTGTCACACTTTCCCATACCTTCACCTCCTTATCATCACACCTCCTCCTTCACCCTCACTGCTCACTCTCGTACTGTCACATCACCTAAGTGTGCTTTGTGTAAGTGTGACTTCAGTGTACAACTTCCCCAGTCCTCCGTTAATCTAGCTGATACATACTACATACTACTTCATACTACAAGAGTTATATTTTTTATGTGAAATTAATATATCTTTTTGTGTGAGAAAAATAATGTATTCATTCACCATGTGAAATTTAGTAAAGATACTGAGTAATTTTTTTTTTATCACATACAAATATGTACTACAATCTATTCCCTGTCATGTAAATACTGCATACCTTGTGCACTTCTATGATTATATCAATATTTTGTTTATACTACATACATACATAGACCAAATTATTTTTCAACACTGACTTTGTCCTTTGTAATGGTAGTAATGTTAAGACTTCAACATGTATGGGAGTGCATGAGTATCACATGTACTGAGAAAGACAATCTAATTCAGTCCTGTGAGGAATCATTGGAACAAACTTCTATATAAACAGAAAGGATACCTCAGGGGACGAGGGGAGGGGACGGGACTTGCTTTGGCAGGGGAAGGAAGGGGCGGGTTGGCAGGGTAGTGGAGGATGGAACTTCTGACAGGGTGTTCAAGTCTGTCGAGTGCCATTTGGTGGGAGATGTAACACTTTCCCTTAACCCTCATGGAGATAAACGGCCTTCTTTGTCTGGCCCGAGTGGGAAGGGGAAGAACAGTATGGAGGAGGAGGACCAGGGGAGGGAAAGGGAAGACTGGGGAGTTATGTCATAGTCAGTATTGTTAGGAGACTTGAGTCACTAGCCCTCCTAAATGTTCTTGTTCTTCTCTTTAGGTTTACAATTTTGCAGTTATGTTATGTATGAACCAAAAATTATTTCAGTAAATAAAAGAAATGTTTCACCGTTTTGCTTAATTTTTTCTTCTTCTAGTTTTAGAGAGAATTTCAGGTTATTTCATGTGCTACAAGCATTATGTTCTCTATAAAATTATTTGAAATCCTGTAATAAGTATACCTCATCAATGTTTATATATATAGTTTTGTCTTCCCGAGCAGATGTTGGCTTGCAAGGTTTACTTCTAGTTGCATAAGTGCTGAGAACTGCTTATATGGCAATACTGGAGCATTCAATTAATATTTTTACTATTATTAAGACCATTATTTGTTTTGTTTATGATAATATAATAGTCAGTGAGTCAGTTAGCTCCCCACACCTCAAACTTAACTAGGAAGAATGTGAACAACCACTGACCACACACACACACACACACACACACACACACACACACACACACACACACACACACACACACACACACACACACACACACACATCACCATCATCATCTATTACTGACCCAAAGAGACTGGACTTAAGTTGTTCTGTAAAGTTTGAGACTGTCTATGGGAAGTTAATTGACTCCTTTCATACTAGCCACTGCCTTCTTACTTTTTTATTTATTTTTTGGTCCCCTCATACTATTTTTCACGCCACATACCAACATTATAGTTTATTCCAGTGGGGAGTTTTATATGTATAAATAAATGTACCAAGTTACCTCGCTCATTTTAGTCTGCCATGTGTCATAAGTTCGAGAATGGGAGAAGTGAAGAGGAAGGGTGATAATGATACGTATTGACGTGCGTGATAAAGGTGGTGTTTGGGGTAATTTGATTGGATAGTCCCCGCCCTTCTCTTCCACCCAACTATCAACCTTCAAATACAGTCTCATGGGTAGAGAGGACGGGAGGGAAGGACGGAGTGTATGTATCAAGTGCCACTGGTGGAGTGGGCAGAGCCTCGAGGGGCATGGCTCTAATAAAACTGATACCACACCCTTATCATTACCTCATATTCATTATTATTACATCACTTATTCATCACTATGGTGGTGGTGGTGGTGGTGGATTCTAAATTATAAATGCTATAAACAGAATATGTGGAATAATTAAAAAAAAAAAGTATTGAGTAAACGAGAACGAAAGAATCGGCTCCCTGAAAAGAGCCGGAATTCCCATCACTAGTGGGGGAGAGATGGAGCAGCTTGTGTGTGGAGTTAATAGCGACGAGTATGGCAGGAAACGCCCATCAACAAGGAATGTTATCACGCAGCTGGTAAACTTTATTATCAGAATACATGACGTGCTTGCTGGGCTACTGGGCTGCAAAGTTTCCGTGATGTACTAAGTGCCGCTAAAGTTATCGAAGGACGCTTTACTTCGAGGTGGTAGCGGTGCAGCATTGTCAAAAGACTCATGAGTTGTGCAAGGCTTAACACTCACTGCAGAGGCGAATATGGTCCATTGTTGAAGCAAGACTTGGTGCCCCTGAGGAGCCGCCAGGCAAGTATGGAAAATATGTTTACTTCGTTAACTAATATTGGTTTAATCTTTTTAAGTCATCCGGCCTTCCATCAACCATGTAGTAAGTCATTTGGGACGTGGCCTTCAATGAGTCTTGAATTTTTGTTCATGTACACGATCGTGGAGAGTTTTAATAGTTTTGAAGGTTGGTGTAGAGCGCGCCTCACGTCTTGTGCTTCTTCATTGATTCATGGCGTCTCAGTTGCTAGGCAACCTGAAGACGCTCACCTCCTATATGAATGCCAGATCTCATTTGCTTGATTATTATAACCAGCCAGGCAGGACTTGAACGGGACAGACTACATTACTGCCACGCGAGGCTCTGGATGACAGTCAAGCGGAAAATTTTCCATTTTCGACCTTGCCTCGAGAAGCGGCCAGACTGTCCACCTGCAGTCGGGAGGAGCTCACCGCTGGAGGCAGACGCTGGTGCAGGTCTTGGTGTGGTGCGACCCCCGACCCTCCTGCTGGCACTCAGCGGGAGGACGTGGCCCGCTGTTGTGAGGACAACACTGACCACTGGCGAGGGGCCGCTCGCACCTACTCCCCGCACTCAGGGCCGAGGTGGCCTGCGCGGCGGCGGCGGCGGCAGCGGCGACAGTGACCGATTAGCGAGTCCGAAGGAAGGCACCAAGCAGAGGTCGGAGATGAAGACTGAGAACAAAGTTGTAATGTAAGTGATCGATCCGAGTGGTGATCCAAACGGCAGTACAGCAATGTTCATGATGGGTGACTGCCGCCCGCCCGCCCGCTCGGCATTGGCCCACGCCATGGGCACACCCTGACACACAAAGTTAGTGCGACTCCACCTGCGACGAAGTCACCTGCAGCAGCGAGGGTACCTGCAGCTACACTCTGATGTGCTGCTATTGATCACAGTGGCCTGCGAGGCATTATCACGAGATGTGTGAGTGAGCGAGCGCCGCCGCGTGCCCGCCGCCGCTTGTCCCTCCGGTGTCACCTCCAGCAGCAGGCGTCAATCCTGACAGGTGTGGCGGCCTTGCCTTACACGTGCATAACAGCCCCACGTGATAGTTACCATATAAAGATAATGTGCGTGAGTGCCAATCCAGCCAGAACGTACCACGAGTTCCACGATCACTTTGTAGAACTTTAGTAATGTCTTAATGCCCGCCCCTCCCCGCTTGGCCAGACATAATTAACAAATAGCAGGAACCAGGACCACACAGACAGTAACACGGTGATACAAGACCATGAAGTGAACAAAGGAACACTTCATCACCATCACCAAGGCGGCGAGGAGCGGGGACCGACCACCCTACACTAACACCTCATAACTTGGCTTCATAACATCTCCCGCCGCAGGTGTACTGAGCGAGCCGAGGAAACTGTCTGTCTGCCGCTCAGCACGAACATCAATACAGATAAACGACGCTCATTACCCGAGGATCACGACTCTGACAGCTTGTGGGGGGGGTGGGGGCAGGAGGGAGGGGGACACCAGGCCGTGACCCGCCAAGGTGTGAATGAGCTGAGGACATGGGGCCGGCAGGGGGCGGCGGGGCCATCCTGCAGCTCTGCCCAGCCCGCCCCCCGTCCCGCCCCGTCCCGCCCCGCCCGGCAGCAGTGTGAGAAGGCGGCTCGCCACCCCCGGCACCTCAATGCTGCAGCAGCCCAAACAGAGGCAAAGTCAGTCTGCCGCCAAGCCAAGGAAATGTGAGGTGAGTGACCGGACACCATGACTGATTGACTG
>JAXIVD010001565.1:30000-32500 GCA_036785275.1 Cancer borealis
CTTGAAGGAGAATAATGATGGTGTTGTGTTCTCTCTCTCTCTCTCTTTCTCTCTCTCTCTCTCTCTCTCTCTCTCTCTCTCTCTCTCTCTCTCTCTCTCTCTCTCTCTCTCTCTCTCTCTCTCTCTCTCTCTCTCTCTCTCTCTCTCTCTCTCTCTCTCTCTCTCTTGTAAAAAAGAAGTGATCGCATACTAAGCTATATTTACTGATGAGGGAATCAACACGCTTCCTCCTCTTCCTCTTCTTCTTCCTCCTCCTCCGTGTCTCAAGTCCCCAACGTTGCGACACATTCTTCCTCCCCCCCCCCCCCCCCCCCGCCCTCTCTCTCTCTCTCTCTCTCTCTCTCTCTCTGTTCTTACATCACCTCTTTTCACCCTCCTCCTCCTCCTCCTCTTAGGTAAACACACAACGGGTAGAGATATGGATGTGCGTGTCAGTGAAATGGCGTCAAATGAGCAATCGAGTCTTCCATCTATAGGTTAGGAGGAGGAGAAAGAGGAGGAGGAGGAGGAAAAAGAAGTGACGCAGTATAAGAAGTAGAACCAGAAAAAAATAATGATGATAATGAAAAAGAGAAGGAATAAGATGATAAGGAAGAAGAAAAAGAAGGAAGAGTAAAATGATAAGGAAGAAGAGGAGGAGCAGGACAAGGAAGAAGAAAAAGAAGAAAAAACAGGTCACCTTTTTTCTAACCTAACCTAACCTACCCTACTCACCTGCCTTCCTATCCTACCTGTGTGAACCGGAACTGGCGAGACACACCTGGCTTTGTATGTGTTTTATTATTATTACGAAGCTGAATTTAACACGACGCGCCATGCAATACAGTGGGTTAGCACGCGAGAGTCATGCAGACACCACCACCACCACCACCACGAACAATAACATTAACCTAACCTAACCTTAACTATACGAACACTTGATGGTAGTTAGAGGTGTAGGAAGGCAGTGATTGGGTTGTTAGATTACGTAACTACCATTAACTCCGTGTTGAGATCTTAAAGAAACGTAGATTACTTATATTTGCATTTATTTGGGTCTATAGTGTAGGAGTAGTGGTGGTGATGGTGGTGGTGGTGAAAAAAAGTACAGAATAATGATGATAGTATGTGTATAGTGTCGTGGTGATGGTACTTATGTATAGTGGTGATAGTGGTATGTGTGTGTACTATGGTGGTGGTAGTGGTGTTCAAGTTTGTGTACTGTGGTAGTGGTGGTGGTAGTGGTGGTGGTGGTGGTGTCGTGCACAGACCTCCAGAGTGCGTGGTGGTGGTGGAGACCGCGGGTAGCGTGAACTTGGCGGGGGCAGTGGCGGGTGACGGGAGCCTAGCTACTGGTGTGGTGGGCAGAACCTCGAGGGGCATGATGGTGGTGGTGGTGATGGTGGTGGAGTGATGAATAAATAATACAATAATAATAATGAATATGAGGTGATGGTAAGGATGTGGTATCAGTTTCATTAGAGTCAATAGTGAGGTCAGGTTAGGTTAAGCGAGTTGCCAGAGGTATGATTAGTCGTACATCTGGTATGAGTGGAGTGTATGAATGGAAGAAGTTATATAAGCCAAAGTAGCCATCTTTCATCTTTATCTCCTCTACAGACGCGGCCTCACATCCTGGCCTGTACTGGGAGGCGGAGAGGAGCCTGTACGTCTCCTCTCCCTTCAACACAACCTTCTCACCCGCGTTGACCCTCCTACCCCCTCGCCCTCCCTCGTCCTGCTTGATCTGTACCACAACCACCTTAACAACCTGCACGGCCTACACGCCTTCCCAAACCTACGGGTACTGATGCTAGCGAAAAACAGGTAAGTTATGTGTTAATTGATGTATAAAGGTGTACGGTCGCTTTTTTAATGATAGGTGCAGTGTAATTAAGAGTGATTTTAACCTTCATAATATACTTATGCAAAAATATTACTTGTATACGCGAAAACAGGTAAGTCACGTGTTGATTAATGTATCCAGGTGTAGAGTCGCCTTTTAAATCCCAGGTCGAGCGTAAATATTAGTAATTATAAACAAAAAAAGAATTAATATTAGCTAAACTTCAAGTGTCATAAGTAAAGAAAGAAATAGAAAACTAACACACAAAGGTAAATGAATAAGTAAATAAAAATATAAATCTAGAGCAAATCTAAAAATAGTGACATACAAAAAAAACAAGACCTAAATATATCTTCTGAAAAATAATTACAAGTCAAAACAACAACACGAGAGACAGAATATAAGAAAATTAATCTCGATACATGACAAGAACGAATGAATCTGACGACGAAAATGACTCTATGAACAATTTATTTTTATATATTCAATCTTTTTGGCAATTAGGTGTGTGTGTGTGTATGAGTGAGTGAGGAGGAGGAGGAGGAGGAGGATCAGGAGGAGGAGGAGGAGGAGGAGGAGAAAGGAAGAAGGAAGGAAATGTTTCTGCAATGAGGGTACGTTCAAACAGCAATTTTCTCCTCTCTGCCACGTGATCACAAAGGCTGTCACGTTATC
>JAXIVD010001565.1:35000-41898 GCA_036785275.1 Cancer borealis
CACACACACACACAGGACAGATCCAGGTCAACTCACACAGAAGAAAAATAAAAAATTAAAAAATCCACTGCGGCAGAAGAAGAAAAGAAAAAGAAAATCGTCTCACGTAAATATAAACGCTCACAATTTCATCATTAATCCAATCCGATCCAACCCAACGCTTATGTTATGTAATGTGCACGGACAAATTATATCTATCTCTTTCCTGGTATCACTTGGCCACTTGCATTAGCTAATTGGTGGCATAATAAGTCTAGTACCGCCATAAATTCAGCTTCAGAGAGATACATTCACTATAAATATAACTTGTAGTGGTGTCATATTGCATGTATCAGCAACACTACAGCGGCTCAAGACCTAACCAAACTTAACCTAACAACTATCATTACGACGGTCCTTATATACATGCACATCAGTTTGAAGACACGTGTCCTCTTACAGTTACCTCCTTCTGTCTAGGTTAATGGGATGGGGCTGTTTGGGGGAATTTGTGGGACTATTGGCGGGCGGTGGGTGAGGAGGTTTGGGTGACACGGGGTAACTCAGGAGGACGTGCACCATATCACGCGACTGTCTCACGCCACCTCTGAATGATCCGCCGCGGCAGCTTTGTGATAAATTACACCCGACAAGGTTTCATGTGTAGGGTGTTGCACAAGACACAAAGGAAGGGATGATGGGGATAGGAGGAGAGATGATGGATATAGGGGAGGAGGGAAGGGGAGAGAAGTTTGATGACAGCGAGGGAATGAAGTATAAAAATGATTTGACTCAGGCTTTGGTTTGGGCTCAGAGTGGTAGAATTTTTTTTTTTTAAAGGATACTTCTCGTCTATCCTTATAATCCCTCGTTGTCCCTACAGGAGCTACGTCTACTTAACTTAGCTGGCAATATGCTACGTCACGTCACGGGTCTGCGGGGCCTCGATTGCCTGGTGGAGCTGAATCTTCGGCGTAACTTGATCCGCACAGTGGCTGATCTACACTACCTCCCGCGTCTTGAAAAGGTGTTCATGGGATACAATGAGATCTACAGGTATGGAACACTCACTTCTTACGGATCTTGGCGGTAAAACTTTTAACACTGTACCTAACACACTATAATTAACACTCTTGGATGTAAACGAATAATTACTCTTCTTCTTCTGTAACCTCTTTCGCTTTTGTCACGTCCGCCATCTTACTCTTCTTCTGTGACCTGTTATGTGATGTTATATCAATTTATTACGCTTAATAGGCACTGTTTTCTCTATCCTTCCACTATACATGGTGAAGAATAATGTGTTACTGCTCCTCCTTCCCTCAAATAGACTTAGAAAGGAAGGAAAAAGGTGTATATCCCTAGTGCTACTTTCAGCCTGTCAGCCCACCAAAATACACTCACAACACACCCATAACACAACACACTCGCCTTCATCTATATCCTAGTAGGTCGTCATGTCCTAACACTTCTAACATTGTACCTAACACACTATAATTAACACTCTTGGATGTAAACGAATAATTACCGTGTTTTTTTTCTCTCATTTTTTCACTGTATTTTCAGTTTTTCTTTGAGTTATGGTTTACGTAGGCTTTACTTTCGGTTTAAATATTTTTTTTATATTCTATTATATGCTTTATATTGGTTAATTTTTATTATTATTACTTTATTCTATTTTTTTATTTTATAATTGACCTTAGAAATAAAAATGTTTCATGAAATAAACACGAATCAAATATAACAAATGTTTATGTATAAAACGGATAGGTGTTTCAGTCGATTTTTTAAAGTATATATAATTGCTTTTCTTTGCATAATAAAAATCTCAAATTTGGTTTTATATATACGTGATCGAAGTCAACCACCGGCCGCCATCCTAGTGTGATTGTTGGAACTTTTTTCACATTATTATATTAGGTTATTTACGCTTAAGAGGTAATGTTTTCTTTATATCTAACCACTATTAATGGTGAAGAATAATGTGTTACTGCTCCTCCATGTCTCAAATAGACATGGAGAGGAACAGAGAAGATGTAATACGAAGAAATAATATCACCTCTTTAAAGTCCGTCCGGTGTCGACTCAGACCGACTGCTAGCGGTCACACGTAGAAGATTATTATTATGATTGAACTACAAGTTAATATTATACAATATGTACATCAAAAGAAAGAGAAAAAGCTTGTCTTTATAATGATAATAAATATGTAACGAACCTATATATTTATAGATTCCCAACACACAAGCAAGAAAAATTGACACAAATAAAACATACCTTTTTCCTAACATTATATCCTACTACCTACCTTTTTCTCATCCCTCCCTTCTACCTTCATCACGGCAGCCTCTCTAACCTTTCTTTCCTTCCCCAAACAGATTGAGGACCTTACCTGTCTCCAGAACTGCCTAAACCTGCGAGAACTATCACTGGAGGAGAACTCCAATCAGTCGTCAGCCTCACTACTTCCACCACACCGTCGCCAGGTTCTATAGGCTCAAGAGGTGACTGTAGAAGGGTGGATAGACAGAGGAACTTGGTGTTAAGGGGAGAAAATATAAACAACTGAATAAATAAAATTATAAAAAGCAATAGACTAGAAGGGTGGTAAAATAGACAGAGAACTTAGTGTTAATGGTAGAAAATATTAACGTTGAATGAATATAAATAGACAGAAGAAAGAAAGATAGGACTTAGGTGAAAGGTGACAAGATAAACGTAGGACTAGTTATACATGGTAGAAAATTATGCGATGAATGCAAATAAATATAATGAATAAATAAACAAAAATAGAGATAGATCAGTAGGCTACACGTATTTATATTAACATAAATTGGTAAACCCAGCGATTGATATTATTCTATAAATGTACAAATAAACAGATAGGATAAATAGGTTTCCATTGATTAAACAGATAGATATAATGACACACTCACACACACACACACACACACACACACACACACGAACAAAAACATAATCTAGGGCAGTGATACAAAGGAATGGAGGGGGAGGAGAGAGAGAGAAGAGAGAGAGAGAGAGAGAGAAGAGAGAGAGAGAGAGAGAGAGAGAGAGAGAGAGGAGAGAGAGAGAGAGAGAGAGATGAGAGAGAGAGAGAGAGAGAGAGAGAGAGAGAGAGAGAGAGAAGAGAGAGAGGAGAGAAGAGAGGAGAGAGAGGAGAGAGAGAGAGAGGGAGAGTGAGGAGAGAGAGAGAGAGAGAGAGAGAGAGAGAGAGGGAGAGAGAGGAGAGAGAGGGAGAGAGAGAGAGAGAGAGAGAGAAGGAGAGAGAGAAGAGAGAGAGGAGGGAGAGGAGAGAGAGAGAAGAGAGAGAGAGAGAGAGAGATGAAGGGAGAGAGAGAGAGAGAGAGAGCGAGGAGAGAGAGAGATTGAGAGCTAGAGAGAGAGGAGAGTGAGGAGAGAGAGAGAAGAGAGGAGAGAGAGAGGAGTAGGAGTGAGAGGAGTGAGAGGAGAGAGAGAGATGAGAGAGAGGTGAAGAGGGAGAGATTTAGAGTGGAGAGAGACGTGGAGAGAGTTACGATTGACGAGGGCTAGAGAGAGAGAGGAGTCGAGCGAGAGGGACTAATGGACAAATGACTCGAACCACACTTGAAATAAAAGAAAACAAATAACACCCCGAAGGTAACTCTGGTACCGAGAACGAGGAGGGACGGAAGGGGAAGGGGACCAGGCGCGAGAAGGGAAGGGAGGAGGGAAGGAGGGACAAGATCAAATAACTAACCCCTACTAGAGCTAAGTTACAGAATATGAGTCAGCAGGGGAAGGAAGGAAGGAATAGGAGCACAAAAACTCTAGAAGGGAAAGGGGAAGGAAGGACCGGCAAGAAGAGGGACGACGATGCGACACATAAGGTGACATGAAGTGACGCAAGTATATAAAGGGATGAAACAAAGGTAGAAACCGAAAGAGCAGGGGAGAGGCAAAGACCCCAATCATAAAAACACTGAGAGAGAGAGAGAGAAGAAGGAGAGAGAGAGAGATGAGCCGAGAGAGAGAGGTAGCAGAGGAGACGAGAGAGTTGGAGAGAGAGAGAGAGAGACGATGAGAAGAGGAGAGAGAGAGAGAGAGAGAGAGAGAGGAGTCTGGCTATGAAAGTTAAAGGCGAAAGAAAACTATGGTAATCGTACTACATGAGGAAGGAGAAAACAAGGATATAATGTGCTAAAATATCAACGTACACACACCACACACACACATACACGTACACAATACACAGCTCTTTTGGTTCAGTATTAACAATACTTGCTTGTCATGGGTTCGAACTCTCCTACTCAGGTTGCTAGAAATAATACCTGACAACCATGGAGTCCAGCACGTGATCCTCCAGGCCATGATGACTTACATCACCCCAAAACCTCATTATTTTACTCCATAACAATAACAATACAACATCTACAGGCTGGGACGATCAGGAGTTGACGATTGGACACGAGGCGACAGTCTGAGAAGGTGCTGCAGAAGGCCAAGGAGAAGGAGCGTCTACAGGCAACACGGCATCAGTGACGAGGAGAAAAGGAACTCAGCAATCACTCAACTGCTATGAGAACTGGCAGGGTGCTCAAGAGTTCAACATAGGAAACTTCGTCCGGGCGAAACCCGCAGCGAGAGTTCCACCATAGGAGCATCTTTTTTGATTAGTATTCTTCATCCTTAGATAGTTTTAAATAAAATCCAAGAGGCACTGGGGAACTGCTAGATAGATATTTAGACAGATAGATGAATAGATAGACGTATCTTACAAACAATAAATAACGTAAAATCTCCAATATTAACTCAGTAGAACGCCCACTGTTTTCTGTTCACCCTCCACACCACTATCACCACATGATGATTTTTCCAAGCCTCTGTCTAATCCTCTATAAGGCACCAGTGACTCACTCCCTTCCAAGGATAGTGACGGCACCCACCTCCAGCGGCTTCTGCGCGACACTGTTTCTGACGTTGGAGAGGAAGAAGAGGAAGGGAAGGAGGGGGAAGGGAAGCTGGTCAACAGCAAGAAAGGGAAAAGGCGTAGGAGGATGCCAAGGCTAGTGGTAGAAAGGGGGAAGCTTACGTGTGAAGAGAAGAGTCTTCAGGTCCCGAGGCAACAGAAGAACAGCATCAGGAGGATGACCGTGCCTCCCTCTGCCTCCCTCTTGCCACCTTCCAGCGGCATCTCTGACGTGAGTTTGGTGCACAGAGCCACCAAAGCATGCGGCTGACTGAGGCACGGACACACCCTCCCCACCACCTCACAGTGCCGTCACAAGTCAGAGGAGACTCAGGCGGCTCCGGGAAAGTGTAAAAAAAAATATCTAAGAAAAACGTCTGGCCAAGTGTGTTGACAAAGACTAAACTGCCAAGGAGCAAGTCTTTACTACGGACATGAGGATTTTTAAGAAAGAAACCTTCCTTTGAGGAGGACAGTTCAGTTAAGGTTAAGTTAGCAAAGGACTCCTTGAAGTCCAGCGTGGTGGATGTGAGGCCTGGGGCGGGGACGGGGACGGGGGCGTGACAAGATCAACCTTGAGGCTCGCTCCACGCAATGCACTGCAGTGCAAAACGTGCCACTGGTGCGCCCCCGGGGGAGGCCCGCTAGGCAGCCCCCGCTAATGGTGAGAAGGTTGTGCCACGTATAATAGCCAAGAGAGTGGGAAGCGAGGCAGCCCCAAAAACTTTGAGAACTGTTGAAGAAAAGTGACACAACCGAGGTGCGGGTCACCTGCCCGACAAAGTGGTGAGGGGAGCCGACCATAACGAGTGGTCAGGGTCTAATCTCAGTCTTCCGGTCCAGAGTCCCGAGGTGCCCGTGTCTCCCTAGGAACCGCTGGTGTCAGAACCGTCCTAGATTGACTCTAGTTCGGATGCAGAGTCTGCTGCCACCGCTACCACCACCAACACTGCCGCCCACACACACCCAGCTCAGGGGAGCCTCCCGCCACACCCTGCTGCACTCAAAGGGGCCCCACAGCCTTGCAGACCTGCGGGTGCCCCTCACCAGGCCCCAAGGAGCAAATGAGAGCAGCACCCACCCTCTGCGAAGGCCGACAAACCCGTGTCAGCAGTGGGTCAGAGCAGACACGGGTATCCTGCGGTGAACAAGGAACCCAACTTCCTGGCTGACGCTGGGAGGGTAGTACGGCGTGAGTCTGTATGGGCAAGGGAGCAACTCCGATGCACTGACCTGGCGTGGGAAAAGTCAATGGCAGCGGCGCGACCACAGCACGGTTCCAGTACATCAACTATGATGACATTGTTGATATCTTCCCCTAAAACTACGGGTAAAAGTTTTCCTCGCCTGGAGAACTTCATCTTTGTGGAAGACTCATCTAGCCAAAGTGCAGCCAGCTCCAATGCCCTCGCCGAGCTGCACCAGGTAAAGTGGCCAATAACCAACCTCACACCTCACTCACCCTAAACCTTCACACACTTATTATCACACGATGATTCACTCACTCACTGACACTCCCTCCTTTGTACAGGTGACTTCCCCTGGAGGTGGGTAAAGAGGGTAACCCCACCCGCCTAACACAGATCCCCTATTGGCGGCTGTACGCAGTGTTCCGCCTCTCACACTGGGGCCTGCGGCCATCATCGATGGCACAGAGGTCAGTGCTATGCCTTTACAGCACACTTGTATCCTTTTTTTTCACTCTCATTATCCTAACAAGTCTTGGGCACAAGCCACTCCACAACCATTATCCCGGCCCTAATTAAAATTTTTAGGGGTGAAATTTTTATCTATATAGAAGTGTGAGTCCAGTTTTAGTTATTAGTGCAAAGTTTAATATATTACATAAATATGAACTTTTATGCTTCCCATGCTTATGAGGTTGCCAGGACCAGCATGGGTGCGTGGGTACTTTTCTTCCTCATCACTCCCCTCTCCCTCTATCAGTAACTCCTTCAACCATATCCTTCC
>JAXIVD010001565.1:42098-67098 GCA_036785275.1 Cancer borealis
GGAAGGAGGGGAAGGAAGTGGTCAACGGCAAGAAAGGGAAAGGCGAGGAGGATGCCAAGGCTAGTGGTAAGAAGGAAGCTACGTGTGAAGAGAAGAGTCAGTCCGAGGCAACAGAAGAACAGCATCAGGAGGATGACCGTGCCTCCCTCGCCTCCTCTGCCACCTCCAGCGGCATCTCTGACGTGAGTTTGGTGCACAGAGCCACCAAGCAGCGGCTGACTGAGGCACGGACACACCCTCCCACCACCTCACAGGCCGTCACAGTCAAGGAGACTCAGGCGGCTCCAGAAAGTGTAAAAAAAATATCTAAGAAAACGTCTGGCAAGTGTGTTGACAAGACTAAACTGCCAAGGAGCAAGTCTTATACGGACATGAGGATTTTAAGAAAGAAACCTTCCTTTGAGGAGGACAGTTCAGTTAAGGTTAAGTTAGCAAAGACTCCTGAAGTCCAGCGTGGTGGATGTGAGGCTTGGGGCGGGACGGGACGGGGCGGTGACAAGATCAACCTTGAGGCTGCTGCACGCAATGCACTGCCAGTGCAAAACGTGCCACTGGTGCGCCGGGGAGGCCGGCTAGGCAGCCCCCGCAATGGTGAGAAGGTTGTGCCACGTATAATAGCCAATGAGAGTGGGAAGCGAGGCAGCCCCAAAAACTTTGAACTGTTGAAGAAAAGTGACACAACGCGAGGTGCGGGTCACCTGCCCGACAAAGTGGTGAGTGCCGCCATAACGAGGGTCAGGTCTAATCTCAGTCTTCCGGTCCAGAGTCCCGAGGTGCCCGTGTCTCCTAGGAACGCTGTGTCAGAACCGTCCGAGATTGACTCTAGTTCGGATGCAGAGTCTGCTGCCACCGCTACCACCACCAACACTGCCGCCACACACACCAGCTCAGGGGAGCCTCCGCCACACCCTGCTGCCTCAAAGGGGCCCCACAGCCTTGCAGACCTGCGGGTGCCCCTCACCAGGCCCAAGGAGCAAGAGCGCCCCACCTCTGCGAAGGCCGACAAACCCGTGTCAGCAGTGGGTCAGAGCAGCACGGGTATCCTGCGTGAACAAGGACCCAACTTCCTGGCTGAGCTGGAGGGTGAGCGGCTGAGTCTGTATGGGCAAGGAGCACTCCGATGCACTGACCTGGCGTGGGAAAAGTCAATGGCAGCGGCGGCGACCACAGCACGGTTCCAGTACATCAACTATGATGACATTGTTGATATCTTCCCTAAACTACGGGTAAAGTTTCCTCGCCTGGAGAACTTCATCTTTGTGGAGACTCATCTAGCCAAGTGCAGCCAGCTCAATGCCCTCGCCGAGCTGCACCAGGTAAGTGGCCAATACAACCTCACACCTCACTCACCTAAACCTTCACACACTTATTATCACACGATGATTCACTTACTCACTGACACTCCCTCCTTTGTACAGGTGACTTCTCTGGAGGTGGGTAAAGAGGGTAACCCGCTAACACAGATCCCCTATTGGCGGCTGTACGCAGTGTTCCGCCTCTCACACTGGGGCCTGCGGCTCATCGATGGCACAGAGGTCAGTGCTATGCCTTTACAGCACACTTGTATCCTTTTTTCACTCTCATTATCCTACAAGTCTGGGCACAAGCCACTCCACAACCATTATCCCAGCCCTAATTAAAATTTTTAGGGTGAAATTTTTATCTATATAGAAGTGATGGTCCAGTTTTAGTTATTAGTGCAAAGTTAATATATTACATAAATATGAACTTTTATGCTTCCCATGCTTATGAGGTTGCCAGGACCAGCATGGGGCGTGGGTACTTTTCTTCCTCCTCACTCCCTCTCCCTCTATCAGTAACTCCTTCAACCTATCCTTCCATCCTACAACTGGCCTTCCTTCCACTTCTTGACAGGTAAGTGAGGATGAACGCACAGAGGCGGCCGTCATGTTTAGCCACCTGAGTCAACTGGCGTTTACCTGCCTTCCCCGAGACCAGCTGGCTGCCTTCCTCTCCTCCCATCACCACCACCATCCACACCACCAATCCCACCCGGCAGGAGACCACGACTCCACCTCTCCTCCGCCAGGTGTGTTTACGAGGTGATCGGATGAAAGAAAATGTTTAATAAAAGGATGTATGTGTGTGAGGTTCAATGAATGTTCCTGAAGGAGTGAAACACAGAATAAAAGGAAGGTGTATGCAAGGTAGAAAAATTGAATGAAGAAAGTAAAATAAAAATAAAAGTAGATAATTTGTTTTCTAAGAATCAAATAAGCATAAATCATCATAATTACTCCTTCTCTTCCTTCTCCTCCTCCTTCTACTAATACTACTATTATTACTACTATTTCTACTACAACTACTATCACCACTACTACTACTACTACATAATCAATATCCCCCTACAAACACACAAACAATTTATCACCTCAACCCAACCTCCTAACCCACACAGGCGTCGGCAGTACCCCGGATGGAGGTGGAGGTGGCACAGGGCGAGAGGAAGAGGAGGGTCCACGTCTCAACATGCCCCACCTTCAGGACCTCATAGGGAAGGAAGCACTGCAGTACCGACCCTCTGCCCGCCTCACTCAGGTAAGACGTACACTGACTTACTAGACTGACTCATGAGGGTGGGTTAATAGACTGACTGAGTTGACTGAAAGTAGAGTGACTGATGGTGACTGGTAATTGGTGACTGATGGTGTTAAGGAGAGTAATGAAAGACATATAGTGAGGTGATGGGAGTGAAGGGAGAGGCGATGAGATGATGTAAAGAATGAAGGGAAAGAAGGTGGAGGAGAAAGAGGAGAGAGGAAAGAAGAGAAGGGGATATAGTAAGGTGAGAGAGATGGAAGGTAAATAAATGGAAAGGGAATAGATGGATGACAGACAAATATAAAGAAAGAGGATAAGTGACAGACAGACAACTAGACATAGAAGGAAGGGAAAGTAGGAAGGGGATGGGAGACAAAATCTTCCAGGTAGGCAAGTGAAAAAAAAAAAATCAATTAGCATCCTAGCATCCAATAGTTTCATAGATAACAAAGCAAGGATCTTCAAGCCTTCAAGTCTTACATACTAGCTGGCTGTAGTGCTTCATAGCAACTCATGATAGCTAGTCATTACAGTTTTTTATACTTTCTAGTAGATCAAAGCTGCCAAAACAGTGAAGCATGATGTGGTAGACTAAGCCAATGCCAGTCCTCCAGTATTTTATTTTCCTTTATAATGTTAATTCTCGGAGCCTCATAGTGTTAATGGCATAGACGCAGAGCAGCAGCAGCAGCATCAACATCATCATCAGCTACAACACCATCCCAGCAGCAGGTCACACACGTCAAACACCCTTTTTCTGGCCCATTTCAGAAGCGTCGTAAGGTAGAGTCAGGCGTGGTGAGGCTGCCCGGCCTTCCGGTACACACACTCTTGAGCCTCGCTGTACTCTAAATGCTTTCATATAAATGCGCCCACGAGCTTCACCTAAACTAACTAAACTTGTTGAATTGTGTTTAAGCGGCAGGATTTGCCTCAAACAGGAGAAAAGACATTTGTTGTTGGGGAAATAACTACTACTACTCCACCACCACCATCACTTCCACCTATTATATGTCTCTGGCACAACACACCTCTATGGGGATTGTCTGACAGCAACAAATCCCAAATGGTGATGACCTTCCCTTAAACAGATAGATGAAAAAATGAAATGGATCCTTTAAAAAAAAAAAAAACATCAGTGCCTAAAGTTTTGAACATTCCTCTCAACAAAATTAAAGCATCACATTCAATATTGTTTTTCTGCTTCACAAAACAAATCATACTTTTCCGAAACCTTCACATAACCTGGACAGACTCTCCCCATGGCACCTAAAACAAGAGTGACCTAAATATATGTTGTCTGATCTGTCTTATTGAACTTAATGAAGTATCAAAGCCTGTGTACTGCATCTTAGGGGCCTTGACACCCACCGCCCATCGTGTCAAGGCCCCACTAAGGGTGCCACACTACCCCCACCTCCACCCTAGGCAGCCACTAAGACGGCACCATGGGACAGGCACTCAAAATGTTCCTGTGGCTTTTTATCCTAACTTTTTTAATGTTTCGATACATGTATATTGGTGTGCGTTTTCCTTTTGTAAGATGGTTGTCATGCTGTGTATGTTTGTATGTGCGTTGTGTTTGTGTGGTAAATTTGATTCTTTCCTTTGCTGCAAGATATGTCTGTTTTGTCATCTTTGTAATGCCCCCTTGCATCTTAATGTCCTATAAGTTTACCTATAAGTACATAGATAATTGTTCTTAATAATAATGCGTTGGTTTCATCCCTCACTAAATAAACAGCTACGTTGCAATGATAAACTCTACATAAATAACATAACTTTCTAACTAAAAACAACTCCAACATTACACTACTAACTACTACAAACATAACTTTCTAACTAAAAACAACTCCAACATTACACTACTAACTACTACTACAACTACAACATTATAATAAAAAATAAACACGATAACCATTCTAAACAGTTATCACGTAAGTCTCTATAACCTTTTTCTTCCTAACTTCTTATCACTAACACGGTCTGTCTTCTAAAGACCCGACCCGCCTCACTGCACCAAGCTTTTGTCCAATACACTTCTTGGTACAACGGCAAGGAGTGTAGAAGTAGGACAAAGTGTTGGTCTGTGGGATGGATGCACTTTACTCTGTGTTGTCTCGTGGTGGTTCTGTTATTGCATGATGAGTGTGTGTGTGTGTGTGTGTTATTTGATGTTCCTTCCCTACGGTATATGTATGTATATTCTTTTCCTTTCACGTACACCTACACTATACTATCCTGTTGCCTTTCTACATATTTACATTTCAATTAGTAACTATCTCATCACTTCTTCCATATCATTATTCTACTATACCTAATCTATACTTTTAATACAATGAAATACAGCTTAACACACACTATAACTGTTGCATAGTATATCTTTTTACTATATTCTCCTTTTGACCTACATAACCCGATCTAAATTCTTCACTCTGTAATATACTTGAACAATATCTATACCTGTGGCATTTCCGTATTGTTGCGTATTGTTCGTACTGCAGTGTTGACCTTCCTTGTGGCTTGTATTGTCTACGTACCTCTTGACCTTACCAATGGGGAGTGTATTGAAGGGGGAAGGGAGAAGCCTGATAGATTATAGTGTGTGAATTGTTGGATGGTTGTGGCGATTTACTGCTGAATAGGGAAAAAAGTTAAATATTTGTGGAAGGAAAGTCATTTGAGGGTCTTAGATAAGGTGATTTCTTACTTGTGAAAATTTATGTGCGTGTGTGTGTATGTACAAAACGTAGTGGGAACGGATGGTGGTAAATAAAATCCTTAAAAAAACACCACAAAAACACCGCATAACACTAACTATTTACCTTCAGGAGGACAACACAACACTACTGAGCGCAGGGAGACAAGCGAGACAACTAGCTGTGTGGACTTTTGACTCCTTCCACCGCCTCCGCACTCACCACACCACCTGGCCCTCGGTACTCCACGACTTGGTGCGTGACGCGGTGACTGACCTTGCCAAGCCTACCTACGGGAAGCAGTGTCTCGAGGATGTTAAGCGATCCCTCGGCTGGAAGAAGTGAGGTTATATTGATGTGTTACGCTTCATTACCATCCACTTGTTTTGATGCCGAGAAGTTATTGTAATCGGCGGTGTTATTGTTCATTGTTTTTTTTATTGATGTTTGCAGGAGAGTGTTTTATCTGGTAGTAAGACGTGTGGACTGAGCGCTAAAGTGGGTTAATATGATAGAAAGAAGTATGGTAAATCGTTACTATATGTTCGCCACTAAGAGAAATAAGATATACAGATGAATGATGTCGAAGTCTGAGCTTGTCTCTTTCTTTTTTTTATGTTCTGTTCTAGTGTGAAATGAATGAATGAATGTCTGATGCATGTCTGACTCGCTGCGTTTGGCGGCTTCAAACCTGCGAACATCTTGTAAGACTGGACAGACATGTTAATTACTTCCCAATAAAAGTTTCATGAAGTTTTGGCAGCATCATTTTCATTACCAAGTTTCCTCTCAGGCAAACACACAAGTAATAGATAAATGGGTAATAAGATTAATAAACTATATAATTCACAAGAGAACATTAGTAAAACAACCTTGGGTTGAACCAAAGAAATTGTTGTAAAGAGGTTTTCAAATCAATTCCAGCGACAACAAAATATTCTGGTGGTGAAGGCGGCTGTTTCACCTCTACGCTGCTGCTCAAGACGTCCTTCTAAGTAAAAAAATGTAGCCTCCAGGAAGGAAGTCACTCGCACGTGATAGAAAATTACATAGAAATAGATGAAATGTGAATTTAATCTATCGTACAAATTCTTCTTTATAGAATATGTATAAATAGTTTTGTGCAATGATACATCAGATATAAATATCTAATCTTAGTGAATGTGTACATCAAATTACAGAGTATGATTACATACATATGTACATGTATACATGCTGCCATTTTGTTACTGTACAGCATAATGTACACCCATGAGAGTTACAAGTCAGTATATAGAAGCAGCACACAGCAGCAAGCAGCACACTATAATACCACTCAGTTTCTGAAGCTGCACTTTAAGGAAAATGTACTTAATTCTAGTACAGGGAGTCCAATTCCAAGTGCGTATGTGCCTCAACAAACCACACATTAGATAACAATGCTGTGTGCATACTAACACATGTGCCAAACTCACACCTTATATCTAGGAACACATGTACACCTATTCCTTATATGTACTCGGGTTTTTCAGTGTCATTCTCTCTTTTTCTGATTTGTCATTAAATGATGCAGTATATTCTGGATCGTTAGAGAATGTTTGACACTAAATAAAATCACTAGTGCTGGAAATTAAAATTTGATCAATATGCACAGGTGAAACGGAACACTAGAGTGGACTGAAACGGCGTGACAGAAACAGTGTAACTTAGCGAAACATTTATCTCCTACCGATTGTTTGACGCACACACATGAATTCATATATAATAACAATACTGATGCTAAGAAGTCATGAAACTCTGGGCAAGACGATGGCTAAGGACTCCCTAGGTACTGTTACAAGCTGTTAGCATTAGATTATGTGTATGTTTATTGAGAGAGCCGAGATGCCTTTCTGAACCATAATGCAATACAGAACTGAAGTTGTCTTGTAAGTTTTATGAAGCGATTAAGAGATAAAAACAATGGCATTAATCTTACATTTAGCACAAGGCAAAACTGTTCACTTATTCATAAAAGCAAACAAACATTACTTTCCTTGCAATGTAATAATAAAAAAATACATACCACTTCATGAAACTCAGTATTCCTTAGGACACAGTTGCCTCAAAGGATGCCAATCAGATCTCATTAAACACTCGCGTCCACACATACACACACACTGACACACACACACACACACACACCTCAAAGAATTACGCAAGTGGAAGAACACCTTTCGTGGTAGCTACATTTGAGATTACGATCCATTAGCCACAACTACACTTACCACTACTCCTCCTCTTACTACTACAACAACGACTACAACTACTACAAGGGTTAATCGACTACAATACAATACAATACACCTACAGTACTCATGTCAAAACCCCTTAATTAAGCAGAACACCTTTGAGCACACCTTTCACTCTATAGGTCGGTAGATGAGAGTGGTGACGCACTTCTTACGGAACCGGTGTGTGGTGGAGAGAACCATCATGCCGTCCCTGATGCTGAGCGCGTACATGTGATTCAGCATGACGTGGTTGGGCTCAGGAAGTAGCGTTGGTTCACACTATTTAAGGAGAGAGAGAGGGAAAAGGAGTTAGAAAAGATTATATTGGTTGGTGTTTATGAGAAAGTATAATTGCTGTGAGGAAGGAGGAATGAAATGCTGTGTTAATGCTTATATAGAAAGAAAGTACCGTCATTCCATTTATTTAAATTATATTTAGAATACACTTTCTGGCCATATCCATATCAGAAAGTACTGGTGTTCCTTGACTTTCTTGTTATTATCTAGTGACTTGCCTGACCTGACTTGACCTGATCTGTTGATGTTTAAAGCCACACTACCTATGTCCTCCCTCAAGGTCCTGCTTACCGAGATGGGTGTGTCCTTGTTGAGGATGACCTGCAGAAGGTGAGGCGGCAGCACAGGTGGTCCTCGGATCTTTTCACTTTGCTGATATTCTGGTATTTCTTGGCTGAAAATTTCTTCCTGTATACCTGAAAATGTTATGTTATTATCAGTCTGGCTGTTTTTTTAATTGATGTGACCAGATCGATCCAAGTTTCTCTCTTTTCTTCTAAATATCACATCCTATCACCCTATCACTCCACCCAAAGCTCTTCCTATGCAGCATAAGGCCCTCCTACCTTACCATACCTTGCATCTCCTTCCCCATTGCATTCTGGGAGCGGTTCTTCTCCTCCTTGTCATTAGGGTCGCGAAGGAGAGCGTTTTCAAATTCATCAAAGTCGACTTCGTTAATATTGATCATGTTGTTTTGTGTTCCCATCCCATTGTCACACGCTGCCTCGCCAGAGCTGACCTTCCATTCCCCGTCCACCAGGAATTTGTACTGGTGTGACCCTTCAGGCAGGTCAACGATGGCTACAAAATCCTTCTCACTGCGGGTGGAAATTGATGCAACTCAGCGGTGTTACTCCAAGGATTAATAATGATAAAAACAATACTACTACCTTAAATCTGATATTTAATTACATCATTAGTGTGTTCTTGACAATGCATGGACAGTAATATTATGGCAGCGTAAGAGCAAAGATTAATGTTATATTGTTAATAGAGGAATTGAGTTCTTCTACAAAGGTTTAATAGAGACTAATCCTTCCCTTCCCCTATACATACCTCTTAACCATTGGTATAGACTGCCACTGGTTGAACGTCCCAGCGATGGAAACAGAATTACCTCCCCCAGTCCACTTAATGACAAACGGCAGCATTTTTTTGTTTCCCTGTGTGATGACGGGCCGGGGTCTGGGGGGCACCGGGTCTTCATTCTCCTTGTCCTAGGGAAGATGTGGTACAGTGAAGGATTATCAATAAGGGTTATGTTATGTTATGTTGGGTTAATGGAAAATGTGGATTACTGGTTCTCGTAGTCCTGACATGGTGATCAAACTAATCATTGTGAATATTAAGATTAATAATTACAAGCCTAACCACCCATCATAATAATTAGTGTCATTACCATTAACCATTCTTATTGTTCCAAATCATACAGGTACTCAATTAAGGTATTAAAAAAATACCTAATACAATTTCAGCACACAATGAGTATAAATATGAAGTAAAACACTAAACATATAAAGAGAAATATGTAAGGGCAGGTGCCATTAATATTAAGTGCCACTACCTGTCAACTGTCTGTCTGTCTGTCTTGTCTATCTGTCTTGTCTTGTCTGTCTGTCTGTCTTGTCTTGTCTGTCTTTCTGTCTGTCTTGTCTGTCTTTCTGTCTGTCTTGTCTTGTCTTGTCTTGTCTTGTCTGTCAACTGTCTATCTGTATGTCTGTCTTGTCTATCTGTCTGTTTTGTCTTGTCTATCTGTTTGGTCTTGTCTGTCTGTCTGCCTATCTATCTGTCTTCCTCACCTTGGCCACCTTCAGGATCACCGGGTCATGGTCTTCCTCTGAGCTCTGCTGTTGAAGGCTTTTATGTTGTCCAGCGCCGGGTTGGGTGTGGTCAAAGGTGAACGCCTGCCCTTCCCCAACGCGACTTGGGGAATAAGGTGTGAACTCTCCCCCCTTGGCACGGTCCCTCCTCTCCCCAGTAGATGCATGATTCCCCATTTTCTTTTACTGTAAGGTGAAAAGGAAGATGAAAACATGTTAATCAGTAAATACATAACAATTTGGAGGGATAAAAAAAAAAAAAAAAAAAAAAAAAAAAAAAAAAAAAGAGAGAGAGAGAGAGAGAGAGAGGGATAATATGGAGATAACATTAGCGTGTTCTCCCGAGGTTAATACTTACATGTCAGATAGAATTAAGGTTGCAGAATATCATGCAATATATATCAATTTCCGGAAACTTGTTAAAAAAAAGAAGTAAAATGATTAGTAGGCTAACTTTATCTCCATATTATCCAACAAGAGCTATATATGACTCAAAATTACATATATACCTAACCACTCCATATTTACAAAGCATAAAGTGTTGGAAATATACTACTACTTCTGAGCACGTTACATAATAAATAGCAGCAGCTATACTTTCAAGGTTGGGAATCAAGTGCCCTTTGCCCTTTACGTGAGGCAGCTACACACGTCCAGGAAGATGACTCTCGTTACACCTTCACACCTCATGCATACAGACACACATTTTTCCTCAAAGAATTATAGATACTTGGAATGGAATGAAGGAAGAGGTGATAATGGTACAACCTTAAGTAATTCGTAATTTTAACTCCCTACCTTCCTTCTTACTTAACATAGCAAGTTTATAATTATAGGTGTCAATATGTACTATACTAGTTTTTTCATCTCTGCAGAAGCATCACAAACTATTAGGGAATAAACACAATTTTTTTCCTTACTCAACTGAACAAGAACGTAGTTAAGTAACGTCCTGACACACTTTAACCTTTGTATATCTAGTTAGTTTAGAATTAGGTGTCAATACTAGTTTTTTCATCTCTGCAGAAGCATCAACACATTTTTTTCCCCTTACTTAACTAAACAAGAACGTAGTGAATATAATATTATCCTATCACACTTTATTAGAGGTCAGCGGTCACCTTTCTACGTCTAGTTAGCTCAGAATTAGGTGTCAATACTATAACTATACTAATTTTGACATCTAAACATCAACACCTTTTTCTCCCTACTAAACATAACAAGAACGTAATGAATAAAGTATTATCCTGTCACACTTCATTAGAGTTTAGCGGTCACCTTTGAGTGTCCGAGACGTCTTCGTGAATCTCCTCTGCCAAGATTTTGATTGGAGTTTGTGGATAAAAAGATGACGGAGGGGGATGAACACGCGTGTATGTATGTGTGTGTGCGTGTGGACTGCCTCACGTGCGTCAAGGTGAACTGGTTAGACTGGGTTGGCGTGTCCCAGTTCTGTGTTACGTCTTAAGGCTGTCTGCTGTGTTGTGTTGTGTTTAGGTTCGTGTGTGGTGCTGTGGGTCTCCTCTTCTTCCTCCTCTTGTGAGTCTTGTTTTGATCGCTGTCTTGCTCCTCCCTCCTTCCCGCCCCGTCGTCTGCATTGTAAACAAGAATCAGCTGATGTATGTTTCCTCCCTAACTAATGGAGATACTACACCAGAGAGAACACTGAAGCTGAACTAATTATAACTCATTACATCACAGCATAAACATTAGTACACAGGTAAGGTTATGATGGATTGTAAGTGATATTAAAAGTGTTGATTGTTATTGCATTGGAACGAGGAAATTTTAATATAATGGGAGGATGGTATATGGTTCTGAATCCATATTATAAGAAGTATTTGATAGGTAATACTGTTTCCCTTTAATGTTGTGATTTATATTCGTATTAACTGAGAATTAATTGAGGTAAATATTAGTTTAGCTAATCCATTCTTATTTTCAGAAATTTTAGGATTGGTTTTGTGTGTAATTTATTGAAAGTAATGTACGATAATAAATAATTGGTTATCATGGTATTAAAAACAACAGATCTGCGTTAGAATACCATATATAACGTCACAAGGAAATATAACCTAACTTAACTGCCACATACACTCTCCTAACTGCCATGTACACTCTCCTAACTGCCATGTATAATTAGTGAAATTTCCTACTAATTGTTGTAAACTATAATCATTTTCTTTTCAGGTTGACCATCATGACTATTTACAACTTGTACGTGTTTGACCGTGACGGGCTGATGCTTTACTATGGTGAATGGACACGGAAGAAACAGTCTGGCATGTCTCGCCCTGAGGTGGGTGGTATGACTCTCTGGTATTGGTATTGTTTTCTGTATCAACATAAGGAGTCTGCGATAGGCCAGTCACTCTACATAAGGCAGCTCATGTTTATCTATAACTAACTATATCATTCTAATATGTAAATTTATCTGATCTTATTCATTTAATTAAGTTATAGACTGCACTGTGCTTGATAATAGGTGAATATTTATGCATATTTATTTTTAGAAATGTAATTATTTGGTACAGTGATATTCTCTATATTTATAAAAACTTAACTCCATCTATGTATTATAATTAGTTTTTTTCTCTTTCTTTCTAATAATTTCAGGAAGCCAAACTGATGTATGGGATGATATTTTCAATTAAATCATTTGTCACAAAGGTATGTACTGTACATATATACATATAAGTTATACATATATCATATTATCCATAAGTGGAATAGATCTCAAAAATTCTATTAAATTCATACCTATATTTTGTACCTATCCATACAACTATTGCTTCCCTCTCAACCTATTCCTCCCAGGTGTCTCCAGTGGACCTACGGGAAGGTTACCTAACATACTGCACCAACAAGTACCGCCTCCACCTCTTTGAAACGCCTTCAAGGATCAAGTTTGTCCTCAACACTGACGTGACTGCCCAGGGAATCAAGGAACTACTCCACCAGATGTACACACAGGTGAACACAGCGTTGAGGGAGGCACTCAATCATTCTTAAACTATAGTGAATCTCAATAATTTTTATACTATAATGAATCTCAATAATTTTTAAACTATAGTGAATCTCAATCATTCTTAAACTATAGTGAATCTCAATCATTTTTAAACTATAGTGAATCTCAATCATTCTTAAACTATAGTGTCAATTTTTTTTCTTTTGTTACATTAAAAGGGTACTGGCTAAGGAACAGCAAAAATACATAACAAAAAAATCAAATAAAAATCCCGCTTAGAAGTATACCATCTTGTGTAGGTCAACTAGCCTCTTTCAGCCTCCTTATGTTCCTATGTTCCGGTGTTCTAAATGTTCTTATATTCCTTCCTCAGGTGTATGTTGAGTACGTGTCCTTCAATCCTATGTGTCGCCTTAACAAGCCTATTGAGAGTGAGTTGTTTGCCGCCAAGCTGGACGAGTTAGTGAGGCAGAGTCCAGCCTATGCCTCAAGACCTGCCTGAGTACCCTTGCCCTTGTACTCATCACTCCTACACTGAGTACACTGAGTAGATTTAGACTGATTGGGTAGACTGAGAGTGACTTAATAGATTGAGACTTAACTAAGACTGACTGAGATTGACTGAAATAGACTGAGCTTGACTGAGTAGACTGAAATAGACTGAGATTGACTGAAATAGATTGAGATTGACTGAAATAGACTGATATTGACTGAAATAGATTGAAACTGACTGAAATAGATTGAGATTGACTGAAATAGATTGAGATTGACTGAAATAGACTGAGATTGACTGAAATAGACTGAGCAGATCGAGGGTGGTAAGGTGTGGGTGTTGGTTGCTGTATATGTTAATTATAGATATTCTTAATTATACTTTGTTGATTAAGTAAAGTTATTGTGATTGTTTTTTATCCTGGTGGTGTTTGATATCTCTTGACACTATTATATGAATGGAAGTTATATAAATAAATGATGATAATTATACTTGACTTTTTTTTTTATTTGCATCCTCGTCATTCTAGGAGTTCGAACAATTTTTTTTTTTTAATTCATGGGCAGTGTTGTCTAAATTTCATGGGCACTTATCTGTATATCCCTTTAATCACATAACTAATTCATGGGCAGTGCTTTCTCTCCCTGTCTTTCCCTTTCACTAACACTAACATAACAGAAGGTAGAGATGCAACACTGTACTGGTGAAGGAGTTGTCAAAAGGATAACTTGTGTACCGAGTACAACGGGCCAACTATCATTACGGTGATTCCTTTGCGGAATCACCGGTAAATCCTCGTATTCTCGGCGCTCGTTAAGATACCTTGTTATGGTTAGAGTAGGTACTACTAGCGAAAGAGGATGATGGGGAAAACGCGTGACGTCACTGGAACTGAGGATATATATATCGGTCTGGGCGGGAGGTCAGTCACTAGTGTTCCGTGACCCCGCTCCAGACAGGTAAGCCTTCAGTGTTCCTAAAAGCCTTGCCACACTTGAAAAAACATTTATTAATATCTAACAGTAAATTGTCCTCCCGGATACAGCTGCCGAGAGGACCAGCAAAAGACTCGTCTTTCGGTTGGTGTTTGACGAAGGCTGCATGTGGAGTTGCCTCTCAAACAAGGACGACGGCCAGAAGGACCCAGTGACTCTCAAACAATATTTGTGGCGTGAGTGTATTTTGGTCGTTTTTCCATCAGTTCCCTCACGTATAGTTAGGTAGGATAGAATAGGAATATTTGTGTTAAGGTATATGTTTATGTTTGTGTCGCTAAGGGTGGATAAGCATTTGTAAGAGCACCACCACGGATATAGCGAGTACTTTATTTATTTATTCATCATTAAAGTGGTTAACCATTATTTTACCATTCTCGTTTTTTCTTCTTAACTCGGACGGGCGGTCTCCTTACACCCATGCCCCTGTCCACCCAGCAGTGAATGGGTACCAGGTGTTAGTCAGGGGTTGTGATCTGCTTCCTGGGTGTGGTGACCTGGCACCTGCCTCGGTGAGGTATGCAAGGGTGCCTTTAGAAAGGCTATACCCACGATCCCCAACAGTATGAAGTATGAAGATATACAGTTGTGTGAGGAATTCCTAGAGGCACCACTGTACCGAGGGTCCGAGTTAAGAAGAAAAAACGAGAATGGTAAAATAATGGTTAACCACTTTAATGATGAATAAATAAATAAAGTACTCGCTATATCCGTGGTGGTGCTCTTACAAATGCTTATCCACCCTTAGCGACACAAACATAAACATATACCTTAACACAAATATTCCTATTCTATCCTACCTAACTATACGTGAGGGAACTGATGGAAAAACGACCAAAATACACTCACGCCACAAATATTGTTTGAGAGTCACTGGGTCCTTCTGGCCGTCGTCCTTGTTTGAGAGGCAACTCCACATGCAGCCTTCGTCAAACACCAACCGAAAGACGAGTCTTTTGCTGGTCCTCTCGGCAGCTGTATCCGGGAGGACAATTTACTGTTAGATATTAATAAATGTTTTTTCAAGTGTGGCAAGGCTTTTAGGAACACTGAAGGCTTACCTGTCTGGAGCGGGGTCACGGAACACTAGTGACTGACCTCCCGCCCAGACCGATATATATATCCTCAGTTCCAGTGACGTCACGCGTTTTCCCCATCATCCTCTTTCGCTAGTAGTACCTACTCTAACCATAACAAGGTATCTTAACGAGCGCCGAGAATACGAGGATTTACCGGTGATTCCGCAAAGGAATCACCGTAATGATAGTTGGCCCGTTGTACTCGGTACACTTGTTTGATCATTCTGAAAAACCATCAAAACAGATCTGAGAATAAATATAAATGTACTGTAACTGAATAACAAAATGTGAAAACATAAAAAATCGAACAAGAGGCAATGAACAGGCAATATTATGGAAGGAAGAGGGGGTAGAGGGGAGAAGGAGAATGGAGGGAATGGCGGAGGAATACTTGGTGGATAAAGGTAGGGGGTAGGGAGGAAGATGGGGATGAAGGTAGGGGATAGTGGGAAGGGAGGAAGGTGGTGTTGAAACAAGGAGAGTGGAGGGTAAGGCGGAGGGATAGTAGGGGGGTGAAAGAGGGGGGTATTGGGGATAGTCACCGTCTACATGAAGTCAGCCATGTATTCTAAAGGGTACACACATGAAATTTAAACCTTCATTCTAACATATATTCTCATACATCCTGAACACAAAAGCTATATAACAATGTACGTGAACTTAACTTAATCTTATAATGTGGTGGAAGTAAGTACGTATGTGTCTGTGTGCGTGTATGTGCGTGGGGGTCAGAGTACCAGCTAAAGATTCGGAGATGTACCGAAGCAATGACGGTGGTCTCGAGCGGGCAAGGCGTCAGTTGTTAGGGTAGACGGTGTGTGTGCGGCGGGCGTGTGCGTGTGTGCGGCGGTGGTGTGTGTGTGTGCCTCGTGGTGTGTTTTATATGCGTTATCAAGCCATCGATGCTACCCTACATGGTATCATCTCATCTTAATGGTAAGTAGAGGGTGGGATTTAAATGATGTTAAGTATAATTATCGGTATTTTAATGTCTAGCCGGCAGTTAACATTACGAAGGAAAGACTATGTATAAAGCTTACGGGTTAACAGCAGTGTATTAATTATGATGAAGTAATAATCTGAAATATACATAAACCATTACAACACTAATATTTCCTTTTCTTTTCAGGTAAGTACACCCTATACAGCGCATCACGGGAAGAGGGACAGCGCTGGAGCACCAAACACGGTAAATGGCGCTACCGATTCCTAGGGTGATAGGGCGTTAGGATGCTAGGCTAATCCTCCTTTCCTTCCAGATATACTAATTATCTTGATTATTCCACAGCTTCTAACCTAACTTGCCTTTCAGAAACACTAATTATGTAGATTATTCCACAATAATGACTTTGGATAGCGTATCATAGCAACGGAGATATGGCGAGGGGAGGAGCGCCGGTGGAGTGCTGAATCTAAGTAAGTATACAGTGCAAGGATATACAGTAAAGCTTTCATTAAATTACACATTATTTTTCTGCTAATATATGGTTGGGTCTTTTGCAGTTTTGTGTAAGAAGAGGAGGAAGAGGCACGTTTTGCTTAAGTATAATGGCGGCTTAAACCAAGACGAAAGAAAGAAAGAAAGATGAAGATAATAACCACATTTGCAGAGTCTTAATGGAGTGGATATTGAAGAGGCTTAACGAGGAGAGCCATTGTTAAAGGTATGTATCAATTAACGCTCTTGACTTTGTAGATGCTAATTAATCTCTTCCAGCGGTTAATTAATCCTTTAACTTGTCTTACAGTGGTTAAATAATCCTCTTGCCTTACAGCGGTTAAATAATCCTCTTGCCTTACAGCGGTTAAATAATCCTCTTGCTTTACAGCGGTTAAATAATCCTCTTGCCTTACAGCGGTTAAATAATCCTCTTGCCTTACAGCGGTTAAATAATCCTCTTGCCTTACAGCGGTTTATTAATCCTCTTGCCTTACAGCGGTTAAATAATCTTCTTGCCTTACAGCGGTTAAATAATCCTCTTACCTTACAGCGGCTAAATAATCCTCTTGCCTTACAGCGGTTAAATAATCCTCTTGCCTTACAGCGGTTAAATAATCCTCTTGCCTTACAGCGGCTAAATAATCCTCTTGCCTTACAGCGGTTAAATAATCCTCTTGCCTTACAGCGGTTAAATAATCCTCTTGCCTTACAGCGGTTAAATAATCCTCTTGCCTTACAGCGGTTAAATAACCCTCTTGCCTTACAGCGGTTAAATAATCCTCTTGCCTTACAGCGGTTAAATAACCCTCTTGCCTTACAGCGGTTAAATAACCCTCTTGCCTTACAGCAGTTAATTAATCCTCTTGCCTTACAGCGGTTAAATAATCGTCTTGCCTTACAGCAGTTAATTAATCCTCTTGCCTTACAGCGGTTAAATAATCCTCTTGCCTTACAGCGGTTAAATAATCCTCTTGTCTTACAGCAGTTAATTAATCCTCTTGCCTTACAGCGGTTAAATAATCCTCTTGCCTTACAGCAGTTAATTAATCCTCTTGCCTTACAGCGGTTAAATAATCCTCTTGCCTTACAGCGGTTAAATAATCCTCTTGCCTTACAGCGGTTAAATAACCCTCTTGCCTTACAGCGGTTAAATAATCCTCTTGCCTTACAGCGGTTAAATAATCTTCTTGCCTTACAGCGGTTAAATAACCCTCTTGCCTTACAGCGGTTAAATAATCCTCTTGCCTTACAGCGGTTAAATAATCCTCTTGCCTTACAGCGGTTAAATAATCCTCTTGCCTTACAGCGGTTAAATAATCTTCTTGCCTTACAGCGGTTAAATAATCCTCTTGCCTTACAGCGGTTAAATAATCCTCTTGCCTTACAGCGGTTAAAAAATCCTCTTCCCTTACAGCGGTTAAATAATCCTCTTGCCTTACAGCGGTTAAAAAATCCTCTTCCCTTACAGCGGTTAAATAATCCTCTTGCCTTACAGCGGTTTATTAATCCTCTTGCCTTACAGCGGTTAAATAATCCTCTTGCCTTACAGCGGTTTATTAATCCTCTTGCCTTACAGCGGTTAAATAACCCTCTTGCCTTACAGCGGTTAAATAATCCTCTTGCCTTACAGCGGTTAAATAATCCTCTTGCCTTACAGCGGTTAAATAATCCTCTTGCCTTACAACGGTTAAATAATCCTCTTGCCTTACAGCGGTTTATTAATCCTCTTGCCTTACAGCGGTTAAATAATCCTCTTGCCTTACAGCGGTTTATTAATCCTCTTGCCTTACAGCGGTTAAATAATCCTCTTGCCTTACAGCGGTTAAATAATCCTCTTGCCTTACAGCGGTTAAATAATCCTCTTGCCTTACAGCGGTTAAATAATCCTCTTGCCTTACAGCGGTTAAATAATCCTCTTGCCTTACAGCGGTTTATTAATCCTCTTGCCTTACAGCGGTTAAATAATCCTCTTGCCTTACAGCGGTTAAATAATCCTCTTGCCTTACAGCGGCTAAATAATCCTCTTGCCTTACAGCGGTTAAATAATCCTCTTGCCTTACAGCGGTTAAATAATCCTCTTGCCTTACAGCGGTTAAATAATCCTCTTGCCTTACAGCGGTTAAATAATCCTCTTGCCTTACAGCGGTTAAATAATCCTCTTGCCTTACAGCGGTTAAATAATCCTCTTCCCTTACAGCGGTTAAATAATCCTCTTGCCTTACAGCGGTTAAATAATCCTCTTGCCTTACAGCGGTTAAATAATCCTCTTGCCTTACAGCGGTTAAATAATCCTCTTGCCTTACAGCGGTTAAATAATCCTCTTGCCTTACAGCGGTTAAATAATCCTCTTGCATTACAGCTGTTAAATAATCCTCTTGCCTTACAGCGGTTAATTAATCCTTTATCCTAACAAACTAACAAATTTTCCTTATAAATATTAACCAAACTAACTTTTCTTAGTCTTGCATGATAAACCTTTGCCTTGCACGTCTACATACTAACCCAACCCTAATCTAACCTAATATATAATGCAAAACCAGGCTACAATGAGCATGTGGTAAATGTGACACCCCCCCTTGAGGGGCTAATACTCACTGCGGTGAGGGGGACCTGGAGCCTTGCTATGGTTTTTTTTTTTTTTTTAAT
The DNA here is from genome assembly GCA_036785275.1 of Cancer borealis. Taxonomy (NCBI): domain Eukaryota; kingdom Metazoa; phylum Arthropoda; class Malacostraca; order Decapoda; family Cancridae; genus Cancer; species Cancer borealis. The sequence goes on from JAXIVD010001565.1 coordinate 61,354, forward strand.
CTTTTTTTAACAACGGAACATGAGGTATTAATTTTCTTTTTTCTTATTTTGACAGGACGCTTGGAAGTTGTTGCTGCGGTTTACTGAAGAAGTTTGAGAAGATAATTGGTGAGACTGATGCTACTGGTGAAGAGCTACTGGTTGGTGACTTAATGATGATAATAATAATAATAATAATAATAATAATAATAATAATAATAACTGAAGAAGATTGTCCCTAACATCTACTGCAGTTTTCCCTTCTAACGAGGTGATCGCCAAGAAGTTAATAAAAAGTAATGTATGTGTAAAGGAAAATTCTTACTATATAAACGGAAGGATGAATATGTTATGTCCATTGCTAAAAAAAAATGGAAGATATGTAAATTGTCGTGAAATGAATAAATAAAGTTCGTAAAAATGTGGTCTTTTTTGTTTCTTTCTTTCGTGTGTATGTTTGTATGTATGTATGTGTTGCAGCCCCCCTCCCCTCTCTACCTTCAGACACTATAACCTTCCTCCTACCCTCCACTACACTCCACCTTCCCCCTACCCACTCCACCCTTCCCCTACCCTTCCACCCTTCCCCTACCCATTTAACTCCTCCCTTAATCGTAATCACCCCTCCACGCACACGACCCCCCTCCCCCCTCCACATTGACCCACCAACGAAAGCCAGCTGGTCGTCAAGGAGTTGCTAAGGACGCTACCAAGACGCTGTAACCTCAACACCAAGACACTGACACTACCACCACCACCACCACCACCATCACTACTACTACTACGTGAGCCCAGACGCTTCTCTCCCCGGTAAGGTGTAAGAGTGTGTTTCCTGAAGGAGTGGATGAAGGAGGAGTAGTGTGTGTTGGTGTTACTAGTGATCCCTCTGTGGTATGGGTGATTAAAGTAAACTAGGTGGTGTTGTAAGAGTGTACTGAATGGTGGTGATGTTGAAATGGATGTTACTGGTGCTCTCTGTGGTATGGTAAAGATGGTGATGTTGTAAGGGTTTTGTGAATGATGGTGATGTTGAAATTGATGTTTTGTTTGTGTGTATGTGTGTGTATTAGTATGTGATGTAGATATTGATGTGTGTGTGTGTCTGTATGTGTGTTAGTGTGTTTTATCGATGATATTGTGGATTCAAGCTTGTGTTGTGTTGGTGTGTTAAGTGTGTTTTTGTGATAGAGGTGAAGAAACTGTCATTTTGAAAAGAGTGAATTAAAAGTTTAAGAAATGTAAGTGTGTGTTAGAAAAAAAAATGAAAATGAAAAAAAAATGAAACAGAGTGAGTGTGTTAACAATAAAGTATCTTAACATATAATAAAGATGGAGAAACAAACTAGAAACAAACATAAAATACAAAAAATCAATATAATAATAAAAAAAAAAAAAAACATAACTCTTTCCACGGGACAGCTGTATCGATCAATGTAGGAGGAGGAGGAGGAGGGAAGGAGGAGGAAGAAGGGAGAAGGGGAGAGGGAGAGAAGGAGGAGGAGGGAGGGGGAGTGAATGTTACCTGGTCATCCTTAATTACAGGTGAGGAGGGCGAGCGAGCGACCATGCAGGTGGCAGAGGGAGGGAAGAGAGGTCAGTGATGGAGACGTGCTGAACTAAGGTGAAGTGAGGCAGGTCAGTCAGGTCAGGTCAGATCAACATGAGGGAGGAGGAAGGAGTAAAACTTGACCTCTACAACTATGACCTTCCCCACCACGCCAGGCGACCCCACATCCTGACCAGCCCAAGGTCACTCCAGGCATTGTCGACGCCTTGGCATTAGGGTAAGAAGAGAGAGAGAGAGAGAGAGAGAGAGAGAGAGAGAGAGAGAGAGGAGAGGAGAGAGAGAATGAGTAGAGAGAGAGAGAGAGAAGAGATGAGAGAGAGAGAGAGAGAGATGAGAGGAGAGAGAGAGAGAGAGAGGAGAGAGAGCGAGAGAGATAATGATAATGATATATATTCGTTGATATTGGTTAGTTAATTAATTATTTTGATATTATAACCTCTCTCGTCTCTCTCCTCGTCTCTCCTCTCTCTCTCTCTCTCTCTCTCTCTCTCTCTCTCTCTCACTCTCTCTTCTGTCGTTCTCTTCTCTCTCTCTCTCTCTCTCAGCTCGGTATGAACCTCCTGCAGCAGCCACGGGAGGAGTATGAGGGCAGCCAATCCAAGCCTACCTCTCGCCCAGCGTCTTGTTGGCATACCAGACACAGGAGAGGAGAAGGCTAAGTGTGTGTGGGGGGGGGGATAGTAGTAGTAGTAGTAGTAGTAGTAAGTAGTAGTAGTAGTAGTAGTAGTAGTAGTAGTAGTAGTAGTAGGATATTATTACAGCCTCTCGTTACTATGACAACTAAACCCAAACAGCTGATCAAATGTAAATAAATAAACAAACTGTGTGAACTAAAATACATCAATAAACAACTAAATAAATAAGTATATAAATAAATGAATAAATAAAACAGAACGTATTATAAGAGTATTAACATATTCTCTCTCTCTCTCTCTCTCTCTCTCTCTCTCCATCTCTCTCTTCTCTCTACTCTCATCTCTCTCTCTCTCTCTCTCTCTTCTCTCTCTCTCTCTCTCATCTCCTCTCTTCTCTCTCTCTCTCAGAATGGCTACGGGGAGGCAAGAGAAGTGTGAGAGATAGTTTTGGTGTTGGAGGAAACTAGACGGAGGGAAAATGAAGGTAAGTTTCTCCTTCCTTCCTCCTTCCTTCCTTCATTTTTTCCTTCCATCCTTCCTTCCTTCCTCCTTCTCCTCTTCTTACACCTCTTTCACCCTTATCATGATATATAAAAAAGTGAAATATAAGAGAGAGAGAAAGAGAGAGAGAAGAGAGAGAGAGAGAGAGAGAGAGATAAGAGAGAGAGAGAGAGAGAGAGAGAGAGAGGAGTGAGAGAGAGAGAGAGAGAGAGAGAGAAGAGAGAGAGAGAGAGAGAGAGAGAGAGAGAGAGAGAGAGGAGAGAGAGAGAGAGAAGGAGAGAGGAGAGAAATCTTCCATAGGTGAGGGAGTGTCTACAGAATTAGAGAAAGGAGAAAGAGAGCAAGAAGAAGGGAAGGAGAAGAGGGATGATGAAGAAGAGAACAAAGAAGAACAGGAGGAAGAGAGAGAGCAGGAACAAGTAAAGGAGGAGGAGGAGGAGGAGGAGGAGAGGAGGAGGGAGGAGGAGGGAGGAGGAGGGAGGAGGAGGAGGAGAAAATCGAAGAGAAGAGGCTAGGAAACAGCCTCTCATCTCCTCCCAATTCTTCCTCCTCCTCTTCCTCTTCCTCCTCTTCTAAGTCTTCCTCCAAACAGCTAAAGGAACAGGAAAACATCGCTCGAAGTTTGGCTAAAAGAAATTGTAAGTTGATACTATTACTTTATCTATTGATACTATTATTATATTATCTATTCAAGTATATATTATGAACTAACAAATATCTTTACGCTCTCTTCTCTCTCTCTCTCTCCTCTCTCTCTCTCTCTCTCTCCTCTCTTCTCTTCTCTCTTCTCTCTCTCTCTCTCTCTCTCTCTCGTTCTTCTCTCTCTCTCTCTCTCTCTCTCTCAGCGTGGGAGGAGGGAGAGAGAGAATCACTGGACTTAGGCAACACAAGAACACTGGACGAGGCAATAACAGAACCAGGCGAGGAAGAGGAGGAGGAGGAGGAGAGGAGGAGGAGAGGAACTAAACGAGGATGAAGATGAAGAGGAGGAGGAGGAGGGAGGAGGAGGAGGAGCATGGAGGAGTGAGGGAGGAATGGAAGCATCAGGAAATTCACAAGAGTTGCATCTAGAAAACCTTTGAGAGACAACACACACACCACCAAAACACAAACACACCACCACCACCACCACCACCAGACACCCTACCTCTTCCACCTCCACTAGACACATCACACCATCCTCCACCATACACCACCTTCCACATTACCCACATATCCCCCCTATACCCCTTTCGGAAGGTTAAATCAGGTTGTCCACGTCCCTCAAGCGCTCAGAGGGGTGGATCAAGGCATTCTCAAGCTACACGTTCACTTACACAGCCTCCCCAGCCGGACCCTTCCCTTCTACAGACTGCCTGGAGAGCCTTACCGAGCCTCTGTAGACACTAGAAGCACCAGTGGAAAGGTGAAGAAAGTCACCAAGAAGTCACCAAGTAAAGGACAGTCAGGGATGAAGAGTAGCGGTCTTACATCAGTCAATTAGTCATTTCGCTGGTAGAGGAGAGATTTCCAGCCCTCAGGTTATCAGTAAGGATTTCCAGGGGTCAGGGAGTGATTTCCAGGGATCAGGGAGTGTGTTTCCAGTTGTCAGTATGTGAGAGAGGTCAGGAGGTCATGTGGAAAGGAGTTTAGGGAGTGGTAACGTGGCCAGGGGAAGACGCCGGGGACATGGTGGTGGTACTACACATTCTTCGGCTGGTCATGGCTCTCAACACCGACCACGATTACTTGGGCGTCTGCTCCGCCTCGCTACCATGGCACGAGGTATGTGTGTGTATGTAGTAGTAGTAGTAGTAGTAGTAGTAGTAGTAGTAGTAGTAGTAGTAGTAGAAACAGCATGTCACTCCCTCACACTCTCCTCACACTCGCCACAGCTCTAAGGACCAGCCCGGCGCCCATACAAGACCCTGCATCCCTACGCCCACGCCCCTCTTCCCCTCATCCTGCTGACTCTCCACAGGCGGGCCCTCAGAGACACCACCCCCTCCCAGCCTCATCCTTCAGCGACGTGGCGAGGGGAGGCGAGGACAGTGACGATGGTAGCCGCTCAGCCAACATCCACGGCAGAGTGTGATAGACAGGGCGAGGTTAATCTACACGCCCACGCCTTCCCACGCCCACGATCCCCCTCCCCTGCAGGTAAATTACGATACTAGTGTAGGATAAGAGGTTCCAATGCGCTATAATGGGATCATGATCTTGAAAACTCTTATTAATGTTCTATCTTAGTCTAATGAAGGTTATAATATAGTTAAATACAATGCTTCTCTATTATACACTACCACACACCGCCTCACCACGCCCACGCCCACAGATTGCCTCCACGCCTGCCCGTTGTGAGGGTGGTGCCGTGCTGGTCACCAACTAGCGATAACGTCTCCCTCACGCCTTCTCCTCCACGCCCCCGCCTCCACCGCCGCCACCTCACGCCACTTCCGCCCGGGGAGGAGCCAAGAAAAGCGGAAGAGGAGGAGGAGGAGGAGGAGGAGGACGCCACGCACTCTCGAAAGGGCGGGTACACAGCGCGCGCCCCGCCTCCGCACCCCACTACCCACCCCCATCACCGGTTGCCGCCCACCCTAGCCGCCGCCCCGCAGTCTTGATCATTTAGGTAAGTTCTCTCTCTCTCTCTCTCTCTCTCTCTCTCTCTCTCTCTCTCTCATCTCTCTCTCATCTCTCTCTCTCTCTCCTCCTCCTTCGCTCTTCAGTATTTTCCTTTCATAACATCTTTCTTTCCTTCCCTTCCTTCCTTCCTTTACCTCCATTTCACACACATTTCCTTGGCCGTGTTTATTTTTACACTCCATGCATCGCCCTTGCGCCTATCTTTCCTGCCGGTCTGCTTTAGCTGCAAGGCAATTAAGAGGGAGCTATTTTTACAACCGTCCTTCTCTATTATTCTATTATAAACACCAGTGAACTTTAAGGTAGGATTTCTCGCCTTACCTAACATCCCTCCTCTACGCTCACAACGCGCAGAAAGAAGGAATATTAAAGAAATGAAGATAAGGTGTATACAGTGTCACTCTTAAATTTGATACGTAATAAGAGACAGTGTAATTC
>JAXIVD010001565.1:72098-82105 GCA_036785275.1 Cancer borealis
TACTCGGGCAAAGATAAATTTTCTAGCTTGACCTTGAAATACTTACCTGAGGTATATACTGAGTGAGCCGACCCTAACAACGCCAATGTTTGCTCATGTTGCCTATATAAAAAATTAATACCAAATAATGGAGAAGACGCTCCATGCGCACATATAACTAGAATAATCCATGTGTTTTTTTCATTAATAAGGAGTTCATAGAGGAGGAGAGCCATGGTCCTGATTAATACACCTTAGTCATGTCCTTAACACTTACTTGTCCATCACAGAAAGAAGGTGGCGCCAGGAAACATTCGAACAAAGTGGTTGCTCAGCGGCCAAACCTGGAGGCTGAGGATCAGAGAACCGTCACCTTTAGCCACTCGTTCCTCTTGGGGCACTGTCCGCTCACATAGTATTACCTTGGGTTAAGGGGTGAAATCGACTTCCAATGCGATTCACACACTACGTTATTAGAACATTTAACACTAGTGGATCAACTCGCAGTCTCGCAATTACTCACGACAATTCTCACTGAATAACCTGTTTGAGATGTTTTTAACGGACCTCATTTCAAAATTTCTTAATTCACGTATATGTTTTAAGTGTTTAACTTTTGTTCAATGTAATATTTAAAGAGCACTCCCTGGTATTAAACTGTGGCTTGGGATTTCTGGTATCAGCTCGGTTTTATACAGTCCTACATAAGTTAGATGCGACTAGAAGCAGGGACACCGAAATATACTGGCCTGGGTCTCGAAAAAGGTATATTTCGAAGGCCAAGCTAGAAGATTATTGAATTCAGCATCCTACATAACCTGCAAAGTAATATAAAAAACAATTGTGTTATTATACCTAGTTTCTATATATAACTAATGTCTCATATTATTATATCAGAAAGATCCAATATTTCAATTCACTGCACACCTTTCCACCTGTCACGAGCAAGGGGCTTATGTTCACCTACCTTACACGGTTTAGGTTACAAGGAGGACTTTGTTTAGAGGCTCTCCCAAACGGAGATTCCATTTTCACATACGTCTATACAGTAGTATAGTTTGACGCTGTGACTTTAGGAGACAATGCAACTCAAGTAAATCAAGAGCAATTGTAAATCCCCCTAGATAGTAAATAACTTCCTATAATCGTTGCAATATCATGTATGGCGGCGTAACACTGAATTACAACTAGTAGTCTTAGAGTTGTTTATGGTGTGTGTTGGGGAGCTTGGGATACAGACTGGTGCACTTAGAATGTTACCAAGCAGCCACATTCAATAATAGGGTACACGTTACCTTAATGTCATTATTACAACACAAGTTATGAAACACAATTAAATAAGTACTATATTATATCTCCGAGAGTATGGCAGTTAAGGTTATGATAAATGTTTCAGCTTCCAAAGTATTTATTACAAAATCTTGCAAACACTACAAATCAAATGCCATATTCTTTATCAGACACTGTTGCCTTGTGTTGTGCTGACAGGCTTTGTTGGGGCTCGTTGCTTGACACCTTCAAATAAACCTCGTATTGTTATACCACATCAACAATGGCTGGAGCTGTTGGGAAGAACATCAAACAACGAAATCAACATTAAGTACAAAACAAATCATCCCGGTAGCAGTAGGTTTGTTGAAGCCTTTACCTGTGTGTTGTCAAGAGCAGTATATCACCTGCCTGTAGGTCACAATTATAGTGGTCATTGAAAATTATCAACATACCTCAATAAAAATATCAAATGTCATGGGTATTGATTTTTTCTATGCCTACCTAATTCCTCTTAAAAAGAGTAAAAATACTTGATCTGTGATACACAAAATTAATACAAGATGATTATTGACACAGAACACACAACACTTAAGGTCAGAGTCAGGTCAGGACTCTCAACAAAATGGCCTTGAAACAGACTATCCTCTACCTTCACTATCTGTTCTCATGACAATGGGTTAACAGCTACAAAGAGATCAACAATTCATCACCCTCACAAAACACTTTAGGGTAAATATAGTACAGTGCTGTGTGAACGTACTGATCGCATTTTCTTACTGTACAATATCCTCGTTGTACCTATTATTCACGGAGTTTTTGTGATACACCAGGATAATGTTAGAGACTTAAATCACTAAAAAAATGCAAAGTTATGGATGAATTGATCGGTTTAGCCCTCAAATCTAACCTTCTACAGTGTGTAACACACAGCAAAATTGAAGGGTGTGTAGTAGCGTAATCATCAGTAATCTTTGGTATCTACGCAATAGACTTGTGATCGTCAGCCCATCCCGAGAGAACTTAGAGCCTCTTATATGACCTAATCAAAGGGTTATGACTGTGACCTTCCACCAGAACACACAACTCCATTCCTCTTGCTCAACGGGAGACACTAACTGCTCGGTTATCGTAAATACCTGACGTTATCTCTTCAATGCTACTGATGCAGATGCGTGTTTGGTGTGTGTGTGTGTGTGTTGTGTGATGTGATGTCTGGGTGTGTGTGTGTGTGTGTGTTTGTAGTTGTGTGTGTGTGTGTGTGTGTACTGGAATAGTTTGCCACTTCAAGTCCCACAGCAAAACATTTTCATTAGGCTTAAAGACAAAACAATAGAGAGTAGAATCAGGATCTAAGGTAATTGTAATTGTAATTTGTAATTGTGGGGGGGGAAAATGTGCAGGCAACAAAGGCCCATATGGCACTATTGGGGTAGCAGGGTTTAGGTAGCTGGGACTAGGTGTGGTGTGGGGTAGGTGTCGGGTGTATGGGTTAGATATAGATGGTGTAACGGTGACGTTTATTGGTTACGAAAGAAAGTTATATAAGGGCAGGGGAGTGAAAAGGAAAGGGGGATCACATCAGGGGGGGAGGTGTCAGCAAGACAAGGGGCACCCCTGCGCAGACAGGGATGCAAAGTTGGGGAAGAGGCTGCTAAGACGTAGGGGTTTCGAGGAAGATAGGACATGAAAGGAGGGAGGGATGAGGAAGGGAGGAAAGGACCGCCACAGTAGATGGGCAGAGACTGGGGGGGGGAGTGGAATCGGGAAAAATCATGTAGGAATGGGTGAGTCTGGTGAGACCCATATGCGTAATGCGGGCCAGGGCAGTCTCCCAGCATCGTAGTAGATGAGATGGGTAGGACATGAGGGGATACAGAGGGCTTGACATTAGAATCTAAGGTAAACTAGAGATATCAGTAGCCTTTGTACAAATGCATTACACCAAAGACTAGGTTAGAGAAGTGGGTTACGAGGACAGACTCCATGAGGTATAGTAAGCAACAGTCTGTGTGTGGTGATTTCATTACTGACATTCTATCTACAACCTTGTGGTCACCCTTAGCTTCCCCACACTGCTAACAGGTGGTGTTCACCACATCGCAACACAATAAACACATATAACTATCAAGCTTAGAGTTGCTCCCCCTGATTATCACGTTGTAATGTTAATAAAATGGAACAATAAAATGAACATGTGATTATTTAATGCAAAAACTACCTGTAATTATAACAAGTTCCAATCTCCTCTCTCTCTCTCTCTCACCTCTTGGCACACTGGGTCCTTGTGCCTGTAAAGGAGGGGAGCTAGAGTATAAGAGAGATTGATACATAGACTAGGCAAGGTCATAAGGCTGGTAGGTATCATGGTACTAACCTGTCGTCTCGTAGCACTGGCTCGAGTCATGTTACTTGTACATCCTGAGCATTGATTATCCGGAAACGACAATTATAAACATAGTAAGGCTTTGTGTAGGCTGTCTAGAGCTAGTAGAAAGGAGTGTGGTGGGGTACATGCAGGTAAGAAGTGGGAGGCATGATGTGATGTGGAGTCTAGATGAGTCTAGGAGAATGTGAGGCCCGGAGGAGTCAGAGTGTGTGTCCTGTGAGGGGGGAAAACTGGAATACATCAGATGGACTTTAAAAGTATACAAAGTCCATAATGAGTATACAAGCAGAGACCGATAGTTGTACATTATTGTAATCTTAATTTTCTTATTGTAAGCTGTGTTTTGAACAGCACTTTTTTTGTTTTCCGTCTAGGTACTCAAGATATCACAATCACTAATCACGTCTATCTATTATTAGATTTTCGCTTAGTCAAATTAGTAATTTCCCAGATATTTTTGTATACAAGTTATACACGTACATATTTGCAGAGACGGCAAAGTAAAGAATGATACTCCGCTGATCACATAACATTTTAAATAAAGGAAATTATACTAACTGACAGATTTAGGAGCCATTGAGCCTCAATATTCCATCCTCTTTTTAAGACACAAACCAAGGCTATTCCACCCACTTGGCACCTCCATCCTTTGGACACTAATAACAAAGATTGCATAAGGGCCAGTTCCAACAACGTACCAAATGTTCTACTCATACCTTTACAACTCTCACTATATACACCTGGATGACCTTGAGAGAAGAGTCTATATACTTATTCCTAATCCTTGCATGCTCTACTCCTCTCAGTCTCCTTCATCACCTTTCTCTCACATACTCTAGCTACTCTCCTATAACTACACTTAGGTCAATCCTCTTACCTATTCATACTCCCATACATTCTCTTAATCATCTCATTTTCTGGTATTCTTACTATGGAAACAAACCATCTTAAGAAAATTATATAGTATGTTGCACATTTTGATACCCATGACAGGTAGGTGGTAAGTGACCGCCTTAGGGGACGGAGGGTATTGGGGCTGCGCCTGTCCTTGTCAATTGAATCATGTGTTTGTGTGCTTGAGAACATGACAAGCTAATAAGATAAAAAGAGGCTGTGAGTGGCCCTCAGTGTATGAGCAGACACCAGTAACATATGAAATAGAACACCATGAATAAATGAGCATACAAGAGTTCATTGCATCTCGCTACATTCCTATCTCTCTCTGGCTTTCTCTTGATTCTATTCTAATGACAACCCATTACGTCAATGAGCGGAGTCATGCATAGTGAAAGCGAGGAAACAAACAATATTGAATGAATGTTGTAGTTCCTCCCTGACTTCATTGGGACTCGTACACATGTGATCCACCAGAAGTATCAGTCTGAAACTGCGTAATATTACACACTGAAGTTAATGTACACACTCTGAGGCACAGCTAAATGCTTCAACTAACCTCTACATGGTCTCTGAATAGATTAAGAGCCTTACAGAGGGAATGCCAGGCCAGCAACCGTTAAACTGCCTTTGTACTTACGGGGGGTACATTTACAACACCAAACATTAAGGGTTGTAAGGTTAACATTAGGAAAAGCACAAACCCAACAGTCCATGGTGTGGGTATTGACAGCTTTAAGTATGTCAGTGCATGTTGGTTAAAGGGACTAGAAATTATCTTTTTATACTGTACAGATAAAGATATCAATAAAATGGATAGGGCGCGTTCAAACAATTATTTTGTTCTTATATCTAATAGAAGATCAATGTCATTGCAGTTTTAGCCCATGCATTCTAATAGCTTAAAGATTAAGGCAATTGTTATATATATAAGTCTAAGAAGAGCTATAGAGGAACATTAATCATTAGTACTTTGGTTCCTCTGTATACAATATATTGCAAGTTTAAAGCTTAGTTCAGAAAAATCACAGAATTTTTTTTTCATATAGAAAAAAAAAATCTTGCACATTTTCAAGATTCCATTCACCATAGTGACGCCGAATTGACCCAATTCCTGAAAGTAGAGATCATGAATCACCATTTAGGTTATAACAGACAAATGAGATACTGTAACTTCTAAGACTCCTCTAAACACAAACATTCAAAGGTAATGTAAAGGGTAACACTTAATCATCTTCAAACAGAGAACACACCTTCTAAACACTTATACAAATGGTTCAACATATTGCAAACAAGTCATCTGTCATATAAAAAATTTACACTTCATAAAGCAATCGATGTAATATTCCAAGGGTGGGCGTTGGCGTTGGCAATCTATAAATGGAAAACCAGTCTAACATAATGAATATATTGTGTTAATGCTTTCTAGACCATTATTATCATCACCATTATCTGCGAGCATAATAAATTGTACAAAAATCACACACCAAATGCGGAGGATTATATACTCTCCAGCAAGGACATGTCCTCTCAATATATAAATAAATAAAATATAAACATACATCTACAATTCCTGTGCAATTATAATGGAAATATAATGCTATCAAATAACATTACAATAAATAATGAAATGTTTTGTTCCTACCTCCTCTTTTCTGTTTGAGGGGAGAAATTTGTGGGAAGTTATTAAGTAGTAAGATACCTGACTGATAGAAGGAACTAAGTGTATATAACAGTAAAAGGTAAAATGACACGTAATGTAAAAGTAAAGACCAGTTATAACAAAAGGCAAGACTATACATAAAACTCCATAGGATGAAAAACAAAGGCCAACCTGTAAATTAATATGACAGAACTGAGAAAAACATAGTGACAGAATGACGAGTGAAGAGAATGGTGAAAATAAAAGGTATCGAGTGAAAGAGAAGATTCCTAGTCAAAGACGTGTAATATAGAGACAGAAACAGGACATCGCAAGAAGGATATAGACACTGACTTGGCAGGCTTAAGGTTTAAAACAGTAAAGATGAAGAATGAGGTAGGGCATCACATAAGCAAGATGCAAGAGGAACTACCTGGTATGCCTCAGTGTGCTCCAGGTATCCTCAAACACATCCGGTGGCTACAGTATAAGCAGCTCCACCACCCAGGGTCCTGTGCTGTGTTAGCCAGTGCCAGGAGGTCGGCTGGCTGTAAGGTGTCCAAGAGGGGTGAAGCCCTGGATCAGTGTTGGGCCAAGGACAGTGCTGAGGCTGGTGGCGGACATCTTGTTGACAGGCACTGTGCTTGTATACTCTGATGGCAAAAAGGGGAAGGTGAGAGTTGGAAAGGTTGTATTGTAAAGGGGATTAGACTATGGGTAGTTATTGTATGTATTCTTGTGTGTTTCTTAGGGTCTTCATCTAAAGGGATTGAGAGAATCAGAGTGGATTAAGAGTTGACCTACCTGCCCAGGGTGTAAAAATAGATGGCCTTGAGGGTGGAGTAGTGGGCAGGTGGTAAGAGTAAACAAAGCTTCCTTGAATGCGAGACACTATGTGCACCGGGATCACTCAACTCTGATAACACCAAACAATTAGAACACAAATTAAAAATGATCCATTCCTCAAAGCGCTTTGGCCCTTAACTTAACAACAGCAATAATTTATAACAGATTAGTCAAAACATTCATAGATTCGCTAAATACATTTGACAAAACCAATAACAATTATTAAAAAAAAAACCAAAAGTACCACAGCCTTGCATCAATAACAACAACTTACATAACTAACACTCAAATCTCACTGTAATCCCTTAAAACACAAACACATGTAATGAAACAATCAATATACATTCTTCTTCTTCTCCTTTTTCCTTTTTCTTATTATTATTACTACTGCTGCTACAAGCCTTGCAACAGTCAACAGGTAAACTAAGTGAGGGCCAGACTAACTGCTTGCTATACCTGCAGCTGAGTGAAGCAAGGGGACAGTGATGAGAGGGATGGGCAGAAGGGAAGGTACACCGCTTGAGCACAACCGGCCCACTACATTTATGTCTCCCCACCGCCTTTTCATTGAGGTTCACTTTATCACAATATCCGGGTAAAGGGAGAAGGATGAAGTAGGGTTGTATAAGGAAGGATTGGATTAAAGTTATGTAGGCAATAGGTTGATGATAAGGGGATTGTTGGATTGAGGGTTTATGGCAATATTTTATATGAATAGGGAGCTAAACTCTTAATTAAATATATATAATAACAATTAATTATATCATTGATGACAATATTTGAATGACTAATGAGATAGAATTTTTGATTAACACCCGATGAAACTGTCTCACCTCTCTCAAATGCCAGCTTGAGGGCCCCCCACCTGGTCCTAGTGAGCCTGGCACTCTGTAAATGCCTTCAGACATGAGGTCCTCGCGCTTCCTATCTCTGTGATTGCATTCAGTCACCACCGCCGGCACCTCTGCAAACACCGGGCCCTCCACTCGCACAATAAACTAGTGGTCGGTCAACCCCAAATATACCTGGAAGACAAAAGAAAAATTATAGGACCTTCCACATTGTAAATTAGGAAGTACAGTAAACACCAATTGAATGTAAAATCCTGTAATTTTATAAGCATGTCCCTTAATTAAGAAGAAGTAAGAGCCCAATCCCAAGCAAGTTTCTTTTCTGTATTACACAAAAAAACTAAATAACAGTATATACTATTATCATTAAAATAGACTATTGGAATATCAGTGTAATAAATCTTAGTTAGCTTTACAATTACTTCTTTTCTTAACCTCTTCTTCTCTTTTATCTGTCAATAAGTAGTCACAAGCAATTACTTACTCTGGAGGTTCATGTAGGTCGGAGAGGCAGTCGTTGGGGACCTTTGTAACTACACTGTTTGTGAGCCTGAAGCCGCAATCCTGGACACTTCACCCCCTTGAGACACAACCCCCAAAGGAAAGTGACCACAGAAACCACACCTGCTAGAATAAAATAAAACCTTCAAAAACAAAAATATCAGTGTGTAAGGATGCATATTATCAAATTTTTTTTTTCTTTAGTATAGTCATAGGGGAAATTTTGTTTTTTTGCTCACCAGATAACAATAACAACAAAATTAATGTAACACAAATATCACATAAAATGTGCAAGTATACAATATAAGGATGCCAGCTGAGTGTAGTAATAGGGGGCAATGTTTTTTTTTTTTTTTTTTTTTTTTTTTTTGAGCTCACCATATAATGCACTGAAGTTGTGATGTTGAACCGGTGAGGTCCGCTGTGTGTTTACCTCCTTGCACGGGTCAGGTGGAGCGTGTGCTTGCCTCCTCCCTGGGTTGACCCGATGTAGAAGGATGACCCAGAATACTTTGTCCACAGGGGGCAAGGAAGGTCATTCATGTCGGCATAATGGCAACTTACTTCACAGGTCTTATTACTAATCTTAAGATTATCACTCCCCCATTACTATGTTCCCATTAACCAAATATCTAAAAAAATAAATAATAAATAAAAAAGGAGAGAAACATCCTATCTTTTCCTACTTATTCATTCCCAAGTAACTGATGAAACATACAACCACTGTACTTCAATAACTCCATCCTACTCCACCATGACCAAACTATAACTACAACCACCTTTCCGCTCTTCCCCTCCCCCCACACACTATCCTTGTCAGCTGAAGGACGCTTGGGGGGGACGCTGGCACGGGTGAGGGTGTAGTAAGGGAGTCTGCGTACGAGGCAACTTAGCTCATTGCGTTCAGCTGCTTCCCAGGCACGCAGCTCTATGAAGAGACCAATACAACTAATCCGTCCGCCACAAGGTCGTGTAATGTTTCAAACCTCTTGTCTCGGACGTAATGCTTCTGTGAGCATAGAAGAGCCGAAGGTGCTTCACCTGCTTGTTGAACCTATGGGGAATAAAGATGAGGAAATGGTGTTTTATTTTAAGGAATGGAGGGTAACCTACCTAACCTAACCAAACCTAGCTAAGAGTAAACCTTGATTAGTTTGTGGTTATATTCCCAATTTATAATATTGATCACACACACTTTACTTTCTGTTTTCCTATGTCTGTCCTGTGTGGTCTGTGTGTGTGTGTGTGTGTGTGTGTTGTGTGTGTGTGTGTGTGTGTGTGTGTGTGTGAGTGTGTGTATGTATCATCCCATACCTATGCTGAGGGTGTAGAAGCCTCGCGCCTTGTTCTCTGGCCGCACCAGGTAAGCTCCATCCTGGGTGAGGAGAGCCTTGCACTGCTACTCGGCCGCACTGATGTCCCCATGGTACTCTAGACCGTAATGAGGGGGGGCTGTCAGGGGGCCGGTCGGTGCATAAGGACAGCGCAGCTTGCTTTGGGGGCCCTCCTGTTGCAGCTGATAAACTGTACGGATGAAGGGAAGGTGAAGGGAAAGGGAAGGGAAAAGGGTGATGTGTTATATATACTATGTTTTTTTCTATTGATGCAAATGTGTTGGTTTTCGACAAAGCACTAT
>JAXIVD010001566.1:0-2500 GCA_036785275.1 Cancer borealis
GTTAGCTGACCCGTCTTATTCAGTGTTGGTCGCTAGCCCCATTGAGGTACACTAATTGTTACCATGGCTGAGTCTTTACTCAGTTTGGTAGAGGGACTTCAGCGTCAGGTGGAGGCTCTCCAGGGCCTTGAGAAGGAAGTGAAGGAGCTGAGGCTAGAGAATAGGGAGCTACGGACTTTGCTTGGGCCCTCAGGAGCCGAAGCAAAAAATGTCTCCCTTACTCTCCGTCGCGAGGTGGAGTCTGACTCCACAGTGGTAGGACGAGGAGGGGGAAATGGCAATAGAGGCACTATTGCAAAGGTAAGTGGTGGTGGTGGTAAGACAGGACAAACGCTGGCCGTCAAGAATAAGTTTACCGTGCTTAAGGACCAGTGCACTGGAGACCACCCTGTCCTCAGATAAAAAAAGGAAAAAAAGGTAAAATTGTTGTTGTTGGGGACAGTCAGGTCAGGGGCCTAGGCAGGTTGTTTTGTGCCAGGGACAGTGAGAGGAGGATGTGTGTGTGTCTTCCCGGGGCAGGAATAGGAGAGGTGTCTGATAGGCTGGAGGATGTGTTGGTCGGGGAAGGTGACGCTCCAACAGTTGTTATCAGCGCAGGGGAGAATTATTTAGGTAGGATTAGGTCTGAGGAGCTGTTCAAGAGGTATAAGGAGGCTCTGGGAAGGGTTAGGGACCTGGGAGAGAGCCCGGTCCTATATGGTATATTGCCCCGTCGCTTGGGACAGAGGTGGTGGTTTGAGGCTTGTGCCCTGAACAACTGCCTAGCCGATCATTGCAGGAGAAATGGGTGGTTGTACGTGGACAACTGGACCTATTTCTTTGGCAAGAATTAACTGTACACTAGGGACGGTGTCTATCTCTCAGGAGGGGGAACAGGGGCTCTGGCCTGGAGCCTCCAGAGGGACCTGGGGAGTCATAGTTTTTTAGGGAGGGTGTAGAGGTAAATGAATGCCCTGCAGGCTTTTTTCAAATAGACGGTAAGGGGAAGATAACCTGAGACATGAGTAATGGCAATGTAAAGAAGAGAAATAGTGGCTTGCAAGTTTACTATACAAACTGCAGGAGTGTTGTAATTAAATAGACTTCCTTAAAGGGTTGACTAGTGTAGACAAGTTTGATATTATTGCTTTAACAGAAACTTGGTTGGATATGTCAGGGAAGATATTTGGTCCAGAAGTAGAAATAGAGGGGTACAAGTTTTTTCACAAGGATAGAAAAGGAAGGAAAGGAGGAGTAGCAGCATTTTATGTTAGGGACACACTGCAATGTAGTGTAAATAATGTGATTAAAATAGATGACAGGATAGAATCCATATGGGTGAAAGTTAGGGAAGCAGCCAAAAAAACTGTTTTGGGTGTAGTGTATAGGCCTCCTAGCTTGAGTAGAGGAGATTATATTCCTATATGGCAGGAAATTAATAGGGCATATAAGTATGAACAGTTATGTGTATTGGGTGATTTTAATTTAAGAAACATTGACTGAGAACTATAACGGTAGGTGATAATGATGCTGAGGATTTGTTAAAGTTAGTTCAGGATAACTTTTTATACCAGATAATCAGAGAACCTACTACAGGTGACAGTATTCTAGATTTAATACTAACCAACCGAGATGATTTAGTTAAGAAGCCAGTACGAAAGCCGCAGGCATTCCCCGAAGCAAGCACGAGATGTTGCGCTGTCACCACGAGTCACCCCAACATGAACCAATGTCAACACGTATGTATACTACTTACTACGCAGTGCACACGATCCTCTCGAACCCAGCCCACCACGAAACGCACCCAATGTCCGCTAGACAATGAGTATTTATGGAAAACAAGATGTCGTAAATTTAATCTTCGTCAATAGGAATGTAATATTAGAAGCCATTTTATTTATATATATATTAATTTATTTTGTCTTCTTATCTATCTATTTATTCATCTATCTTTATTTCTTAAGGCGAAAATATTGTGTTTATTATTCATGAAGACTAATTAATGCATCCAATTTGTGTCTGAATAAGGGTTCACAAACGTTTTAATTATTTATTTATTAATTTATATATTGTTCATTAGTATAGTCAGGCGGAGAAGGATGATTCAGCGTCACGCATATGATGTCTGCTTCCACCGTTTCCTTCATCTCCTTCTTCAGTTAGAAATCCTGTGGTGGTGGTGTAGGTCATTACAATGTTCGCATATTCTTTGACTGATGCCACGTGACCACTCACCTTGGTACACATTGGAACACCCACCACTGCGAATTTCATGAACTTCGCTGTTTTCGTTGTTGTTCGCATAATCATTTATCTTTATCAGGTTATCCATTCATTGGCCCGAGGCTTGTGCTGCATATATACGAATTGTTTTTAAATAGTTGGACATTGCTTCAGCTTTACCTTTGGTTCACTGGACATTTTTTCAAAATGTTAACCGCCTTATTTTTAAGTCTTCAACAAACCTAAGGGATACTGCAAGGGTTGAAATACCCCCCCCCCCCACACACACACACGTAGT
>JAXIVD010001566.1:7500-77500 GCA_036785275.1 Cancer borealis
CTTCTCGGTGACATATCGTCCATAACAATTACTCCTAGATCTTTCTCTCTATTTCTTCTTTGGATGTTTTCTTCCCCCAACTTGTAAGCTCCAACTGGTCTGTTTTTGCTTTTCCCAAATTCCAATACACTGCATTTCTTTGCATTAAATTCCATTTTCCATTTTTTACTCCATTTGTATATCTTATTCAAGTCCTCTTGAAGCAAGTCACAGTCCTCCCTTTTCTTCACCCGTTTCAAGATCTTCGCATCATCAGCAAACAGACTTGTATAACTTTCTAATTCTTCAGCTATATCGTTTATATATACGGCAAACATTACTGGAGCCAAAACTGATCCCTGAGGGAGCCCGCTGTAGACTTTTTTAAATGTAGATGGTTCGTCTCTAATGACCGTTCTCATTTCTCAGTCCTTCAGAAAATCCTCCCTCCATGCCAACAATTTCCCTCCTACACCACCTTCTTTTCTAAGTTTCCACACAAGTCTTTTATGCGGAACTTTATCAAATGCTTTCTTCAGATCCAAATAGATACAATCGGCCCATCCATCTCGCTCCTGTATTATATCTATATTATATATATATATATATATATATATATATATATATATATATATATATATATATATATATATGTATATATATATATATATATATATATATATATATATATATATATTATATATATGTGTGTGTGTGTGTGTGTGTGTGTGTGTGTGTGTGTGTGTGTAGGCTATATGTGTGTATATATATTATCTTGTTTGTATATTGCCATTAATTCATCTTCCTTTCTCATCTTCCTTTCGGTCTTATGGACTTCTCATGCTATCATGCTTTTGTAGTCTTAAGACTACAGAAATATGATAAAATCACTAACTCAATTGAGTTAGTGGTTTTGTTATATTTTTGTTGAGTTTCATTTAAGCACAGGTATATAGGATGTCATTGTCTTTCATCAGTTGATCTATTTCGGGTAATTTTGCTTTGGTGAGTCCTTGTATATTTACAAACTTTATAGAAAAATGAAAGTTTCTTTCTGGTAACTTACAGCGCCCTCCTTGATATTAAAACTATACATTCTTGTATGCTTATCATCCTTATTCCTATTGCTATGAATTCCTGTGTTCCTGATGTGAATTTTAATCCAGCTTTCATGTACAGTACGTGTAGTCTGACGTCACGTGACTTTTGTGTTGACACCACTAAAATTCCTAAGTCGTTGTTATTAAATAAGCAAAACAAGGGCAAGCTTTTAAAATAAAGTACCAGAAAATAATAATGATATGTGAAGAAGTGCAGTCTAGAGTATTAAAATATAGAATCCATCACATTATCGCATAGATAAGATGGATAAACTATCGGCCATGAAGACAGTGACCTGTTACGTGCTTTGGCAAGTCAAAGGACAGTACTAAAGGACTGATTAAGGGACTCTAATAAGGGACTGTCACAACACAACACACGGAGCACAAGACAGTCGAGTCACCATGAACACTGTTCCACACGATGCACCTCAACGTACGTATTCATAATGTGACAACTAATGTGAGTCGATGTTATAACTCGCCTCACCAGGTTAAGGTGGATTGGTTTTGTTATTTGTAAAACTTAGGCTAAACTTCAGCTTCTATCTACGTCGCGTATTGTAACAAAACTATTATTATTGTCTTAGCGGGCAATCACAAGGCTTAATATTCGGTAAATATTAAGGTAAATCTGCATAACTACTGCTCGTTCCTTATCCAATAGCCAGCAAGTTTGGGTACATCTGGGGGAAGCAAATATGGGTCCTTTATGGAACTCCGGGGGAAAAAGTCTAAGGTGAAAACCCTATTTTTTGGTGACAAAAAATATAAAAACCTCTTATAATCGAACCAGATCCCCTCAATGACATAACCCTAATCTAACTTTAACTGAACCCACGTTAAAACCTTTTAGCTGGAGGGGCAAGGCTCCCAGACCACCCAACCTAACCTAACAAACATAAATCATGTTAAAACATCTTAAGAAGGGCGAAGCCTTTTTCGAAGCACTAACCTTCAAAGACTTAGGGAGGTAAATGATGACACTGCCTTAACCACCGCCAGTTCCAGCCACTAATGGACCAAGTCATGGAGTCATGTTGCCCTGCGTGTGTGATCTGCAGCAGCAGATTGCCACCTTCCTCCGTCAAAAGAACCTCCCCGGTGCTGATCATTTTTCCAACCCAAAATGACTTGCTTGTCTGACCCTGCTCACAGATATCACTACACACCTAAATGACCTCAGTGTGAAGCTGCAAGGCAAAATCATTCAAGTCACAGACATGTATTCGCCTATCACCACCTTTGAGGTAAAGCTGGCTGCTGGTCAGTTTATATATTTTCCTTGTATTGTGGCTTATGCACCTGATGACGTGGACCTCAACACTAGTGTTGGTGTTGTCACCTCTTTGCGGGAGGAATCTGCCTCCCATTTCACAGGTGTCAGGCCACTGGCTCGGGGTCCTGGGTTTCATGCTGTTCACCTGCTGCCAGACCTCATCTCACAGTCCTACTATATCCATCCTCAGCCTACTGAGCTCATCCAATAAATGAGGTAGTCAGTGGTCCCCTGAGAGGGTTAGTGTGTTCCAAGAGCCCACACGCAGAACCCACCGGAGACTTACACCCAAGCTGATTTGGCAGGTAGGTGCCGCTTCTGCACCTCCTCAGCCACCCACAGAATAAAAACTGGGGCGAGGGGATCCTTCCACACCATTCAGGTTGCAGGGATCCGGTGGGCTTTGCCCTGCACCCATCATTAGGTCCATCAGATCCCCTTGAATGAATAAGATGAGTGCAATATGTGATGTGCTGTTGCCACATACCTCTTTGGAATATAATAAAAGTTATTACTTTATGCCTTGTTTTACTGGTAATTTAATTATAGTTTTGTCTCCCACACCCAAAAACTTCCAAATCCCACATGTCCCCCAGATTTACATGTAAGCTTTCATTATAATGTTCTGCACCTTAGCACAATGCTTTGCACTTCCCTGTAGTCAGCTGGAAGCATCCTGAGACAGGAGCAAAGGGTGATGCCAAACTAGGCCTATCAGGTTTTTGGTCACACTCTTTGGTTATTTTTCAGGAACCTATCCCCGATGTTAACTCATTAATTACTAATGAATACCCATAGTAATTCATTAAAAAGTTGGACTGAGTTATCATGAATTACTCTTGATAATTCATAGCTACTCTGGAATTATATACGGGTTTATTTTTTAGGTTTGTATACTTTTGTTTAAATTCCATGAATGAGTTGACAAATCCAGCAACTAACCGTCCATCAGTGCTTCCTTGGACTATCCTGTTCTGTTGCCATTTGAAAGATGTTCATTGTAGCAGCATTGGTCACTACACTCACTGCCTCACTTCAACAAACAAGTCACTACACAATTATTCATTATACCTATATTGTATATTCACTAGTTTTGTTTTGCCATAAACAAAGCATGCATGTTCCTTAATTAATGACAAATCTTCAGACTGTCCTGGAACCAACAGTGAGGGTGCAGGCAAGGCTGATGCATGTGCTGGCTGTCCTAACCAGCAGGTATGTGCCTCGGGACCTGCTGCTCAA
Organism: Cancer borealis; assembly: GCA_036785275.1. Lineage (NCBI taxonomy): Eukaryota > Metazoa > Arthropoda > Malacostraca > Decapoda > Cancridae > Cancer > Cancer borealis. The sequence continues at coordinate 11,101 of JAXIVD010001566.1, forward strand.
ATTGACCCAGGTATGTGTTTTACAGTGTTTACCTAACCTACATGGCTTTTTTTTATTAATTTATTTGTATATATCATGACCTAAATGTACTGAACACACACTGCCACTTTTCACCTCCTTCACCCAAAGGAATGCGTCTCAACACACACTGATTCCTTGCAGCATGAACATCCATTATCTTGAACAACTTGGAATTCAAACTTTTTTTTTTTTAGAATATTTTCCTCCAGATTTGAACATTTTCTTGGAATTTGAACAAACGCCAGGTGTACATTTTTCATTTGTTTGCTGAGTTGGTTTGTTGGTGTAGTTGTGAAAGTGTCCCTCATGCAACTCATACAACTCTTGGTCGTTTCACTTGTATTCCTGCCATTACTTTTGGTGTTTTTGGTTTGATATCACCCTTGTCCATTCATCTTGGCATCCACGAAGTGTTGAACAAACCAAACACACAATAAAAGGACAACCGTAACATTAACAATTGAGGTGAAGAATGAACATTGCTAAGCATCAAAGTCCAAAGGAGAATATATGCAGGAGTTTTGTTCTAATGATAGAGTGGGAACCCTGCTGATACAAAAGCAACATTCATTCCTTGGAAAATGTAATGGTTAAGCGTAAGGCTATTAATGTGAAGTGGTATTGTTGTGACAGGACAGGACATCAAAATGAGATCATGATTGCAAATGAAGATAAAGAAAAAGAACAGAATAAAGATTGTTGTGAGTAGCTTCAGATATCTGAGTTAGTGATAAAAGGAGCTAAGACTTAGATAAATGGAAGTGATGTTCCACTGATATGAGCTTTGGTACAATACTGAATGTTGCAGATGTTGATAGTGTGTAAAATTAAAAGTTGTAAGAGGTATGAAGAAGTGTTGTTGGCGGTGTGACTGTGCACGTTTCTGTTTCCCTTCCCAGATAACAACTCCAATGGTGGGTTGTTTGAATTCATTATTTCTGTCTGATATTGAATAAGCTTATGAATTGGTTGTAGTGTAGTGTGACAAGTTATAGATGGTGTCTGTAGAGGGTAGAGTGATGGTACTGTTCAATGTTAGTGAAACCTGAAACAGTGTGGGAGGAGGTAGGGAGTGTTATAAGGTTGTAGTAGGCCATCGACCCCCCTCTGGGTACAAGCATCGTGCATTACACTGTTATCACATTGGTAATCAACACTTGTATCGGAATGGGGCTTAGATGGATTTCATTTGAATTCAGTTGTTTTTCTTGGGTCATTTTTATTGTAAGATATATACTACTTACTTTTAAGTATTTTAAACTCTTAACTCATAAAAGTTAAAGTTCTGACTTCCATTAAACACCTTAAGTTTTATGTGCATAAAGATATTGTGATTTTTTAAACTTTAACTGAATGACAACAAACCTTCCCATTTCCACACCTTCATGTGCACTAGAACTACTACTCAGATGTGTCGTTGTAACACTTACACAGGCACTGGACGGCCTGTGTAATACCTACACACATCCACCACTAACACAACTACACCACATGTTTCTATGATGTACTGCAAGGCATTCCAGTCAACTATTGCATCATAATCATCCTTCCTTCTTCTGTCAATGTACAGATACACATTTATGGTTCTGATTTGATTGCAAAATTTTGTATAGAGTCAAGGTATCAGAATTGTAGTTATTTAATGTGTTCTGTAGACCTGACAGTGGTGAAGGAACGTCTGTCATCCATTAAGAACAAGGTGCTGGTGCTGTCAGGCAAGGGTGGGGTGGGCAAGTCCACGGTGAGTGCCATGCTTGGCCGTGCCTTGGCTCTCGACGACTCCAAAGAGGTGAGACAACTATCACATACTGATAGTACTTTATTTATCACCATCACATTGTGCTGCAATGAATGCTTTTGTTTATATCTATATGTATTCAGTGCATAACACGTATTTGGATGTTTAAGTACTAGTTGAAATATTGTATAGAGGTGTTAATAGGAGTGTTAAGGTGAAAGGAGAATTGTTTGAGTTTCAGTGTGCATGGCATGTTAGGCATGTTAGCATCATAATGATTATACTTATAACAGGAAGAACAAACGCTAACAACATTGGAATTAAAATAAAATAAATAAAATAAAGTGTAATTCAGGTTGGATTTTTTGCATCTTTCGAAATTTTAAATTTCAAATAATCTTATCTATCTATCTATAATTTCTAATATCTTGCTCTGGAAACGTCTCCAAGGGCATGGCCATGGCAGAAGAGCCTTCAGCTCTCCCTTTGTACACATCCCCTCCTTGCTCTTTTAATCCCTCCCCCTCTATCAGCATCTCTTTCGTGCATGTACTCCTTCACCCTATCAATCCATCTTACTACTGGCCTTCTTTTCCTCCTTCTCGGATCATCAATTTCAATAACATACACTTTCTTCACAAACTTTTCACTCTTCTTTTTCTCAAGATGACCAAACCACCTCAAACTTTTTCTTTTCACAACTTCCACTAAACCACACTTCACTTCATTAGCATAAGATACCATACCGCACCTTTCATACACACTTTAATTGCTCTCATTCTCCCATCTTGTCACACTTTTGTTGTTATATTAGGATACCATCGTTTCACCAAAGTCCCAACTTATGATTACTTCCAATCTTTTCGCTCCTTTCTATTTAGCTGTTGGCAATCCTTCTGGTCTGATCTCTCAAATAATAAACTTTGTGCAGTTAAACCCTCCACCTCTCCTTGGTCAGACCCAGGCCACAAGAATAGACGGTGGGAGACTGCACTTACACCATTATGTATTGGCCACACTAACCTCACTCACTCTTATCTTATGACGCACTCTACACCGATCCTTTGTATGACTTGTAATACTGTCCCCTCTCTGTACCCAATATTCTACTTTTCTGTCCTTGTTACACTGATGCACGAGCTATAGATTTCCCTCACTTAACTCTTCTATCTCAACCTCTCTGCCTTAATGATATTATTACAGAATCACCACATGTCCACTTACACAACTTAATTTCCTTCCTACAACAAACACACATCCTTCATCTGATCTAACCATTTGATCTATATTACTAATTGCTCTTTCCCTCCTCATAATTTGCCTTACCATCACCTCTACTATACCGTCTACCTTTTAGATTAACAGAACGCCATATGACCTCTGATGTCTGGTGCTTGCTGCCACACTTTGTACAAGTTTTATCTGTGTTATGCTAACATTGTTCCTCTGTACTGTTCCTGCCAGGTGGGGATCCTTGATATTGACATTTGTGGACCATCTCAGCCACGAGTGTTAGGAGCTGCAGAGGAAAAGGTCCATTCTTCAGGTGCAGGCTGGTCTCCTGTTGTATGTATCAACTGTACTGTACTGTATTCTAATATCACATTTTGTACCATAACCTAAGTATTTCAGTTACTTCCCCTTCATTTTCCATCAAAAGTGTGTTTCCTCATGCCGGGCCTTGTTATTGAGTATCTTTCATTAGTGATTACTAATGATGGCTGCCGTCACTGCTACTTAACTGTGCCTCGGGTTTGTTTTATATCTTGTTACTCGGCTAACAAACTTGTCTTACTACATTTTTCACATGTTTGTTCTTTGACTTCAGATAGATAACTTTTGTATCATATGTGTTTTTTCAGTATGTTTCTGATAACCTTGCTGTCATGTCCATTGGGTTTCTACTCAATAGTGGTGATGATGCTGTCATTTGGAGAGGTCCTAAAAAGAATGGTAAGCTAGTTGCATTTTATATTGACATTTTGGTCAAACTGTATCATTTTATGTTTAAACACCAGAATCTTGTTGTATGCAAGGGATGTTTCATGAAGTCAATCCATTGATCCATTAGTAGCTGCTCTACCACAGAAAGTCACAATAAAGAATTATAAATTACAATGATTTCATCAAAATAATCACCTTGAGACCAGCAGGGGAAAGGTGGTTTTTTATGAACTGTCATGAGGCAGTTTGAGGCAGAATGAGTGACCAAAGGAATTTATTGTAGGTATGATCAAACAATTTGTGCGTGATGTGGACTGGGGTTCCCTGGACTACTTGGTGGTGGACACTCCACCCGGCACCAGTGATGAGCACCTTAGCATCGTGCAGTACTTGTCAGCAGCACCACCTGTTGCTGCTGTGGTGGTGACAACTCCTCAGGTGATTTACTCCCTTGGTTGTCATAGACGGTTTGCACGGATGATGTTGAAACTATTGCATTGTGATAGGTAGTATGAGAATACTCATCCCACAACATTGGCTGTGTACAGGGGACAGACACCTCTACAAAAATATGAAATTCATGAATAATCTGTTTCAACCCATTCATGGCCAAAAAATTGCATAAAGTAGGTGTCCACAGGTGGCCGTTTTTGGCGTTAGTTCTGTATTCACACAAAGAAACCATTTTGCATCATGACTAGTCCTTTGTCCTGCCCCTGGACACATGGTTCACTCAGAGGTGTGCTGGTGTGGTCTAGTTTCCATATTTGTTTTTCATGTGCTGCACAATGCTCATATTTACCCCAAAACAAGCGTCCCACTTTAGCATAGGACTTGCCCTTCCTGTATTGGTGTAGTATCTTGATCTTCTCCTTAAAGTGGTTAAAGGTGTTTTTGGCAGCAGAGGAAGCGGTGTAGCGGCAACACAAGGTGCAACACAAAAAAGAAACTTTTACTATCTTTCACCACTCGCCACACATAACACACACACACACACACACAAACACACACACACACACACACACACACACACACACACACACACACACACACACACACACACACACACACACACACACACACACACCTACAGATGTATGCTGTAGTGCAGATTTTGCTTCTAGTTAACTTCCTTAAAAATATATACATAGTTCTTTTAGTTTTCCTTTTCGTAGTTTAATTGTTTGTTTATTATTTAATGTATGTCATATTATACATGTATATCATAAAATTATTGCTTCCCAGAAAAATAAAAGAACTGAATGTTTAGTTATCAAATTACATTCAAGTAACATATGCACAATATATATTTCCATATCTGTAAAACATTTTCAATTTTACTAACACCAATCATTGAAAATTTTCTTTACTTTTGGGAATTATAAAGTTAACCTTTGAATGAGACAACTTTTAGAGAACCATAGAAGGTGATCCGTCTGTCTAAGTGTTGGTTGACAATGTGAGATTAATGTAACAACTCTCATCTATGAATTTAATGCAGTTCTACCTTTTTACCATCTAAGTTCTCCCTCACCAGGAAGTGGCTCTGTTGGACGTGAGAAAGGAAATAACGTTCTGCAGGAAAGTGAACATTCCAATCATTGGCATAGTGGAGAATATGACCACCTTTGTGTGTCCCAAGTGTAAGGTGAGTGTGGACTGCATCTCTCTATTCCATGCTCATGTGTTGTAAGAGTTACCAGTCAAAATATTATAATCACATGATTTTGGTTCAACAGTGATCATATACGTAATTCTTTCAATTCAATCAAGACTAACAATGACATATGTTTTCATATATGTTGTTTCAAAGCACAAGTTAATGGTTAATATGATGATACAGCAGAACACTGTTATGTTATCAACGATATTTTGACAAACAATACAAAAGCTGACCTGTCTGAATGACATGAAATATGAAATGTGAAATATTAAAAAGATATATATAGCTTCAAATATTTTATGGGATAAGCTAGCTTTAGTAAATCCTATTGGTACGATCTTTTTATATGATCCATGAATTTCAGACTGAGACAGCCATTTTCCCAGCCACTACTGGAGGCGGAACACAGTTAGCAGTGGATACAGGAGTGCCGCTGCTTGGCCAGCTTCCTTTGGACCCCAGAGTGGCTCAGGCATGTGATGAAGGCATCAACATTTTCACACAAGCACCGGACACTGCTATCACTCAGGCATACAAAGATATTGCAAAGAGTAAGTACAATCAATTCAAAATGTAAGCATAGATCTTATCAGTAATATTTTTATATTTCTCTTTATTATTACTAATGCTGACAACTTTTTCACTTAGAGCCGTAATGAGTAATGCATCACTGCAATAAGACTGTTAATTAATCTTACTATCTATACTATTGAGTCCTCACACTCACTATTTATTTATTTTTTATTTATTTATTTTTTTTTTATTATATATATATATTTTTTTATGTGTGTGTACATATTTATTTTGGGATGCTTCAGTTTTAATCTACTTACTGTAGATTCTTAAAAGGGCTTATGTGACGGCTGAAATACCCAACACACACACACACACACACATGTATGTACCATATAGGACGGCATATAAGACGCATGAACTTATAAGACACCTTAATTTGGGCAGACATTTAAAAATAAATAAATAAATAAACAGGTTTAAACATGTGAGGTGAAGGGTTTTCACTTGACATTCGTGGTTCTCCCCACCATCACGATCACTATTTTTAAAGTTCCTTATGTATTCAGATCATTATTAAATCCCAATATTTTATCATCTTTCTACATCGTAATTGTTATTGTTGTAATATTCTAGTAGATTTTTAAAACATATATATTTATTTTATTCATCATAGAATTCATATTTATATTTATTCATGATTAAATCGTACATCATAGTCACTATCATCCATGCATTCCTCAAAGTCATCAGAATCAGAAGTCATTACCTTGATATAAAAGATCATCCTTCATGGCATCAATGGTATTACTACTAATGCCACATTCTTCATAGTAAGGAAACCCAGTCGGTGTTGCACGTGGCGTCAAGTTTAGTGTACAACTGTCCTCTGGTGTTGCACGTGGCGTCAAGTTTAGCGTACAACTGTCCTCTAGTTTGTTTAGGTACAGGTTTGGTTAAGTGTTATCAGTGTTATCACTTCATTTTGTTCCTGACTGGTGTTGTTTTATATGAAGTAGTAGTGAGTGCTATTGTTATGCATTGTCACCTTAGAAAAGAGTTGCCGTTGTTGGTGTAGAAATGATCACCACTTTGTTTACATTGAAGGGTCACACCACTCTACCACTAGAACTCCACTTACCACTAACCCAAAGCTGACCCTTCACTTTTTAAGACGCAAGGTGATTTTCTGGAACATTTTACGGATAAATCTTATAAGCCATCAAATACGGTACATACATTCTGATGATAGGATTGTTCCCCTAACACACGTACACACACACACGTAGGTACATAAACTCTGGTGATAGTTATTCTATTGTTTATTTGCTTCCTTGTTCCTTACTCAGCCCTAGTGAATGGGTGAAGATAATGACTCGTTAACTCACCCGCCCTCATTTTGGTCTCCTTGCCTAGCTGCCCGAGGTGTTGATCCGAGGTTAAAAGGGTCCTCTAGCGCTACAATGCAACAATCTCAGTTTCTCCATCTTCCTTTACATTCAACAGACCTTCAAAATACTCAGCCCATCTCTCCTTAGCTGCTTCCTTTTCAACCAACATTGTACTATTCTCTATCTTCACCTTTTCTTCATTTCCAGATGTTCCCTTCCTTATCCTCTGTTGCTCTTCCCACATCTTATTCTCATGAAAGGTGGGGTTGAAAAATGACATAACTTCCATCTGCACTCTTTTGCAACACACACAGCCCTTTTAGGTCGATTTCTCTTTTCCTTGTATCTTTGACATGACACCTCCTTCCTCTGCAGCCACACTCCATGGACATAACTCTTTTCTGCTACATCCAACCTTACACCTTCACACCACCATTCACTCCTCTTTCTTACCCAACCTTACCTCACACTCTTCTCTTTACACAGCACTCTTAAACAGCTGCCATTCTTCTTCCTCATCATCTTTCTCACTGTCTCTCAACACATTCTACTCGTCCTTAATCCTCTCCTGGTATTCCTCCATTTACTCCTTTCTGTTAAACTCACTTTAAAAAATTCATTATAAGGATACTCTGCTACCTCCTTACTGTTTTTTGACCTGTTACTTCAATTGGGTTATAAAAAAAGAGTAATAATAATATGTTTGTTTCAGAAATCATCGAGTACTTTGAAGGACAGTCCCAAGGAACCACTTGACCTGCTGCTACAACAATCTTCACTTCATCAGCCGCTTGTTTCCTGTTATACGTTGATTTTATATTTATTTCTCGTCAATATTATCAACATCAATCCACATTTCTCTACAAAATGTGGCAGTCTTATTAATCATCAGTAATTCATAGCTTACACCATAAAGGGTTTCTCAGAACAAATAATAATACAAATCAGTTACATGTTACTGCTGCATGCGTACTTCATAAACTCACCCATAGTCTATGACTCACCCAATCTTACTTTTGGAGATCAAGGTTTAATTTAATATAAATAAATTAGAAAAATATTTTACTTTCCATGTCTTACAGTAATTCCACATACAAAAATATGGGTACTGAAAAGTGTCATGAATTTAAACATCAATTTTACTAAACTGAGAGGAAAGATGACCAAATACACTGGAACCTCGGTATACGTCTGCCTTGGAATAAGTCTGGACTCGAAAATTTTCCTTGGTATACGACCTTCATTTGGAATATGACTCGTGTGAGTACAACATATTTCTGAAGTTTGTACTCGAGTTTCTTCCGCCCCGCCCACTCCAGTGATGTAGCATGACTGCCTAGTGATTGGCTGGGCTTGCTCTCCTCCTTGCCTCACGTGCCTCCCTCCCACCAACCCCCTTTCTCTCACTCTCTCTCTCTCTGCGCCTTCCTCCCACCTACCCCCCTTCTTTCTCTCCCTCTCTCTAGGCCCGTACTTACTACACACTATGGCTTGTGCGCCGACCTCTGTCATCCCTCGCTTGACTTGAGTCTGGCAGTGGGCATTTCATAGGAGTGAGTTCTGTGTTTTATTGGAAGGAGACTCTCTTTCCAAACAATAACATCTCCTCCTCCTTCCTTCTCAGTAGACACTCGACTCTTCTCAGCAAGGTAAAGTGAGTTTTAATTTTCATTTACAGTATTTCATTTAATTCCTTTTGTACTGTACTGTATTTAATTCATGTACAGTACGTATTTTATTATTTAGGAGTGTTTAAAATCAATTTATACAACCCCATCAATGTATAATACATGTACTGTATGCCAATAACAATAGGATTTTTTTTCATGGGAACGGATTAATCATTTTCCTTTTATTTCTTATGGGGAAAATTCATTTGGTATAAGTCCAGGGATCTGGAACGGATTAAGGACGTATACTGAGGTGCCACTGTATATGGATATTATAATGTTCAACTTGGGATAATAGTTGTACAGTCACTTGGATAAATCATAAATCCCTTGTGATGTTATTAACATTTTGATTCATACAGTTTCCTCTGACAATTGCAGGAACTTTAAGAGTATCTCATGATTTAAATAGATGGTCATTATTCTGTGAATACAAAAAGCCTTACAAAGACAGGCAATCCAATGTAAAATAAATGTAAATAACCTTCAGCAATGGGAAAGATATTTGTATGGAAGCTTGTGTGACATTCCTGATGAATGACCATTAATACCAACCATCAGTTTCCTCAATACTTAATATGATGACCCAGCACGATGGCGTTTGCTTGCCTCATAATCTCTTCTTCCATACTCATTATTCTCTCTCTCAGACCTGTACATCCTCCTGTCATCACCATGATCTCTATGGTTACTGCCAAACCTTCCTTGCCTATTGTCAGAGTACTCTCTCCTGTGATCCCGGAAATTCCCTCCCCTCCTGTAGTCTTGATGCCTGAAGTTGCCTCTGCGTTGTCTGTTACGGTCAAATCTTTCTGCTGGTAGTATTGGTGGGTTTGGCAATCCCTTCTTGCAGTGCTGAAACAAAAATTATATTATATATTTATATACCAGGCTGACCTCTGTCAAAAGGAGGTTAGCTGAGACAAGGTGTGAGCACACACACACACACACACACACACACACACACACATAGCAGCGAGGACAGAGAACAAAGCCTACCTAGTGCTGTAAATAAGAGGATCTGAACTTGCAAAAAGAAATTTGCCCAAACACAAAAAAGTACTTGTAATAGATTGAAAGAAGAGTTGATAATGGTAGTGTCCAACAACTAAAGGAAAAACTGTACAAATGTAGATGCAAAATCAGGACCACATGTGTAGCTTGGGCCCTGTAATACTACAACTATGAAAATACACACACTCACCTCCATGAAGCTAGTATCTTCCTCAGTGTATCGAGAAGCTGCCTCTTTCTCAAGTTGTTCTAGAAGCTCAGCATCAAGCTCCACCATGTCCTCAGCATCTTGTGCCATTTTCCTAATACTGCTGGTGTCTGGGAAGGCCAATGAGGAGGGAATCTGAAACTGTATATGGTGTTATTTTCATTCAATAGTTTGTGTGCCTTGTCTTGGCTACCCCCTTTAGAAGGATAACAGCCTGCTATATAGACAAGATAGAAAAATATTAAATATAAATTTATTATATTATTATTAGTTCTGTGGTGGGAGCTACAAATATTCTACCATCGTAATTTCTGTGGTTCATAAAAGGTGACAGAAGGGACGGAGTGAGTGGTCTGGGAAGCCTCTCCTATTAAAGACAAGGTGCAGAGGAGGAGGGAGAGTAATGTCATTATATTTATTAATTTGTCATTCACTATTTTTCTTAATAAGTTATGCTTTATAGTGGTGTTGACTGCATTGTATGGAGATAAAACATGGAATATGGGCGAGGTAAAGAGAAAGGTATTATAAGAAGCTTCCAATCATCTTCAGATCCAAAACTTATGCTAGATCATGAGAAACGTTTGGAACATGATAGATGGCATTAGGAATTATGCTTTTGTGCCGCATAGATATCACCAGTATAACAACCTGGTCACGTGCACTTACATCTTCCAAAAATATAATAGGTAATTAATAAAGTATATAAGAGGATTGATAAGAATGGCTTGTGGAATGTCCTACAATTATATGGGCGAGGTGGTAGACTGCTAAAAAGTGTGAAATGTTTCTATGAATAGTAGAGCATGTGTACGAGTGGAAAATAGAGTGAGTGTGTGATTTCCTGTTCTATATTTATATGGAAAGGGTACGGGAAGTTAATGTGAGAATATTAGGTAGGGAACTTAGTTTGGTAAATTATGATGATAGAGTGGAAGATAAATCAGCAATTGTTAGCAGATGATACGACTTTAGTGGCAGTTTGGAGTTCTGTCAGTTGGTGGAAGAATTAGTATGAGTGTGTAGGAGGTGGAAGGAATGAGAATAAGAGTAATGAAATGCACAAAGTGGTTGGCGGTAGAAGGATGAATGTTGCATTAAATGGTGAATTGCTTGAAATATTTAGAGTCCAACACTACTGTACAAGGAATGGACAGAGGAGAAGTTTGAATAAATGATGTAGGAAAGGTGTTGGGAGGAATACAGGTGTTTAGTTGTAGACTGATGGGAATGAATGTAAAGAGAAGGTTGTATGAAGGACTAGCTGTGACAACTGCACTGTGTGGGGCTGAAATATCGAGTATGGCAGTAGCAAAGAAGGAGAGATTAAATGTAACTGGCATGAGGAGTGTGTGTGGAGTAATGTGTATGTACAGAGTGAGAAATGAATGCTCTGCACACACCAACAAGATGATAAACATTTCCAAGTGCATTCTGATACCTGTTAGGACATACTTGAATGGAACCAACATGGATCTTTCAATTAATTTCCTATTCTTTGATATTAACTTACATTTCTCAGTGATCAGCTTCTCCAGAATGAGTCCATAGAAACCCTCTGAGGAAGCTTTAAAGTGAGTTGTACTGGCTTGGCTTTCAGGTTCAAATATCCTGCAAAAGAAAGTGGATACATTTACTATTGCCAAAAAATGACTGATGGCTACTGAAAGTATTAGTTTGTCAGCTTTAGCCCCACAGCGTAAGTAAGTGACAGTCATGTGCTTATACTTACCAGCCTAAATGTGTCCTGCAGCGCGGACACGTGCAAACCTTCCAAAGATAGCCAGGAAACCAACTGTGCTCACCATACCACTGAAAACAACATTCACCATCATCTATAGTGATCAGCACTCAACAATTTTTAATGATTCTTACACACGTGAATAGCCTACTGCATACCTTAGGTGAAGCCTAGTCAAGGTTGTCTCAACACCTCATCATACACGACCTACTCTTCAAATTTTAAAAACCACTAAATACAAATTGTTACTTTTATCATAGTATCACCAATATAATCATATCATTATATAACAAAACATATATTAATAAATATTTACAACATACAATTCAACAAATTATGTTTAATGATTACTCAACAGGATCATCATTCCAATAGATTCTTGCAAATTTCAAATATGTGGTTCAATGTTAGTTTGCTGAGTGCCTTTACCAAATACACTCTGCAGATATATATATATATATATATATATATATATATATATATATATATATATATATATATATATATATATATATATATATATATATATATATATATATATATATATATATTATATATATATATATATATATATTATTTATATATATATATATATATATATATATTATTTATATATATATATATATATTATTTATATATATATATATATATATATATATATATATATATATATATATATATATATATATATATATATATTACACTTACAACCTCAACTGGCTCCACATTCTACCCAATACTTTAGTTTAAACTCACAAACCAACAAGCTCACCTCTCCCACTCCAGAGCAGCCTGACCTTCTCACAGTGACCAGATCAAAAGCTACGTCAGCTGGGTTCCTGAGGCTGTGTACTATGAGGTGAGGGTGTCCTAAAATGCTCACTTGCTGTGAAGACTCAGACAATGGGCTTGAGATGTTCACAAAATTCTCCTGTGTGTTCTCAGTGAGTTCGGCACCACAGGAACGGCACAACACGTGGTCTGCGGAAAATAGCACTGGTCACCAACTAGGCTGATCCTGAGTCACTAATCAACTCATTCATCACTCATCACCCATCAGTCTCATACCCTCACTCAACAGTCACCACTCACACGCTCTAAGTCAATGATGATATTCAGGGTTTCAAAAGTATGCACTAGTGAGTCCCAAAGAGTGTGGTCCTAGGATATGGAGCAACATTCTCTTCACCTTCCAACCTTCAACCTTCATCATTCTCAACTGTTGTTATGGTCCTTACACCACTCACCTTATACAGTACAAGATTACCTACCAACTGCACATACGGTGGTCTTAAAATCTTATTGGCACATAAACATTTGAAAATTTTGTTTTCATAGTTTTAACTAAAATGGTTGATTTTAAAATCCTGCAAAATCGTCATCATGTTCATCATCTGACATCATAAGTTTATCAATGACATCTTGTGATATATTTGTAAGACAGTCATCACATGGATCAAATTCTGAATCAGATGGATGTGCTGTCCAGGTGTAAACAAGACCATGCCACTCCCTCTCTTGCTTGCTGTTCATTCATAGACTCACTAATAAATTTCACGGGTTCCCTAATGATCTACATAGATCCTATTGCCCGCCTCCATTTCCATCTGGTATATATGACGATCAAATCTTTTCTTAAAAGTTTTAACAGAGGTAGCACTTACAACATGTTCTGGTAAGGTGTTCCATTCATTTATAACCCTGTGTCTGAAAGAGTTTTTTGTCTGTGTCTTATTACAGCGTGGTTTGTATAGGTGCTTGGAGTGTTCTCTTGTATTTGTTTCGTTAGTTTGGAAAAAGTTGTTTTGATTGATGTTTTCTAAGCCTTGAAGAATTTTGAACACCTCAATCAAGTCTTCTCTCCTTCGCCTGTCTTCCAATTTTGGTAAGTCCAACTGCTTGAGGCGTTCTTCGTAAGAAAGATGTTTTATTGATTGTACCAGTTTTGTTGCCCTCCTTTGTACTTTCTCAATCTTGTTTATGTTCCCTCTTGTTTGGGGTGACCATGCTTGCACAGCATACTCCAGGTGTGGACGTACATAAGTCCTGTTGACCATACTGAAACCCTCCTTGGTCCAGTGATGGAACGTCCTTTTTATTAGACCTAGGATACTGTTGACCTTTGATACCATTTTATCAATGTGTTCATTAAATTTTTAAGTTATTGCTTAGCAGTACCCCAAGATCTTTCTCTTTTTCTACCACCGTCAGTTGTTTCTCATTCATGCTGTATTGTCTTCTCTGGTTGTTGGTTCCCACATGCATAACTTTAAATTTGTTTGTATTAAAAGTGAGTAGCCATGTCTCAGACCACTCCATTATATGGTTGATGTTCTTCTGCATACTCTGATGCTGTGTTGCAGTGGATACAGGACCATAGATTTTCGTGTCATCAGCAAAAATTTGGCAAGATGTAATTTTGCATGGCAGGTCATAAACCACTCACATATATTCTTGATATATATAAATATACATATATATATATATATATATATATATATATATATATATATATATATATATATATATATATAGAGAGAGAGAGAGAGAGAGAGAGAGAGAGAGAGAGAGAGAGGTATATGTTGTTTTTTTATCTTTTTACCCGTGGCGCCAGTAGACTTAACCTAATCATAACATAACCGTAACCTAACCCCAAACTTAACCTAAACATAGCTTAACATAACCAACCAAACTTAACATAACTTCAAAGACGTTTTGCGAGGTATATAATGGTGCCCCCCGCCTGAAACCTTCACAGATGTGTTGGGTACACTATGTATAAGGAAGGAGAGAAAAAAGAAAGGCCAGAAGGCCTTATTCTGCACTTTTACCCTGCAGGTTTGTTGGGTGTGGGGGGCTAAGAAACAAGTGTTTTGCACCGGAGATTAATCCCAAAATCAGTCAAATCGCAAAAAAAAAAAACTACCATTCATTATACTTCTAAAATTTTTAATATTTGTTCTGCAAATTAGTCATATTGTTGATGAGGAGATTAATATTGCCTTAAGAACGGCATCCACAACTCTTCCTTTTCTTAAATGGCGTTTCAACTAATATATTGTGTACTGACCGTGATCGTAGTGAGCAGCAGTAGACGATACCACAAAAGAGACCACCACCACTGCACATAAACACAACGCTACCCTGCACACCCTGCTGCCGCTGGCCCATGCACTCATGATCTTGATCTTGATGACTTAGGTAACTTCAAGTTTTCCTCAAGTTAGCCCTTTGTATCGCCAGCTCCTGTGATGGGGAAAAAGAAAAAAAAATGGAAAGCACACTGAAAAAAATGTATATTCTAAATACATGCCCTAGTACCTAGATCTCGCATACCATATTTTCTCCAGAGACTCTTTCACCGCGTCAATCATCCTTGTACTCGTCTCCCCACACAGTCCCAGCAACAACACCATCCTCTCCTCCTCCAATACTACCTTGCCACCATCCGCCCCAAAATCATGTACGGCAGCAGCATTTATGGGTCAGCGGCACGAACCGTCTTCACTAGGCTGGATCCCCTCCAGAATGTAGCCCTTCGGATATCCATGGGGGCCATGAAATCCTCCCCTGTTATCTCCCTGCAGGCTGAAGGTGACATTCTCCCTTGTCCGCCCACAGAAGGGAGGTTCTGTGCCAGCACTACCACCGCATCTTATGCCTGCCTTCGGCTCATCCCCTTGCTACTCTGTACAGAAACTCTGGTGTGGACCATCACACGCCAGTTTGGTCTCCGCCCTCCGGATGCCAGACAACCACTACTGGTTAGGGCCCTGCAGGCTCTCACCGTTTTTGACCTACCACAACCCACCAGCCCACACTCTCCCCTCCCACCCTGGCTGGACACCACCTCTAAGTATACCCTGCACCTCCCAGGCCTCTCCTCTCGGCACTCTGCTGGTATTCTGGCGGCGGCACTATTCAGCCAGATGGACAGGACGCTATACCACCACCACATCAAGCTCTTCACCGATGGATCACACATCCCATCACTCCCCTCCACGGCGGCAGCCGTCTATGACCCTGCCAACTCCATCTGCAGGACATGGAGGCTCCCACCGGAGACAGACGTCCTGACGTCTGAACTATATGCCCTCCACCAGGCTGTCACACACTTCCACACCTCTCATACTAAAGGCAAAGCGGTGATCTACACAGACTCCCTCTCCTCACTCCACCTCCTCCTATCCCGCCACCCCCACTCATCCACGTCCCTCGTCCACGACATCCAGAGGGCCCTTTTGCACCTTACCACTGAGGGCTGGGATATCGCTTTTCAGTGGGTTCCCTCCCACGCTGGTATCCCAGGCAACAAGGTAGCAGATACCGCTGCCAGGATGGCCTTAACTGAGGCAAACAACACCCTTCTCTCTACCGCTCTCCACAGCCACACGCCTCATCTCCCGGATCTGCCGTTCCACTTGGAATAACACGCTCGGCGATGCCCTCCGCAACACCTCCATGAGCTATTACCGAAGTGACTCCTCCCTCCAGCCGTGGATACGACAAAAATCCCGTGTCCTGGATGTCATCCTCAACCGCCTCCGCTTGGGGCACATGACACTCACAGCTCACCTGCACCGTCTTCGTCTGTCCCCTGATCCTGACTGCCCCTGGTGCAGGAACGTCCCCGAGACTATTGAACACTTTCTGCTCAGTCTGCTGCAGTGTCCACGCTTCCACTCCCACCGTATAGTGCTACAGTCTCAACTCCTCGCTCTGAACATCATCACTCTTGACCTGCCCACCCTGCTGGCGGCGGCTGGCGTCCACACCGTCATCCGTCTCGCCTGTGCCTTCCTGAGGAGGACAGGTCAACTACCGCGCCTGTGATAGCATCATAGGACATCACCAGGGCTCATAGTGTTCCCAAGGGATCCTCGCAGCCCTAAAACAAGAACAACAACACCATCCATTCCCTTCCAGTTCTTTCAATCACTTCATTAATTTCACGTCAATCATCCTTGTACTCGTCTCCTCACACAGTTCCAGCAACAACACTATCCATTCACTTCCAGTTCTTTCAATCACTTCATTCATTTCACGTCCCATTTCTGTTAGACACACACATCATTTACATTATGTCACGGTCATATCTTTTCACATTCCAATACCACATGTTCTACCGTCTCATCCTCTCCCATGTCACATCTGACACACTTTGCTGCGGGACTCTGACCATCTATAGTTCCTTGCATTCACATCCATACACTGTGCCTAGCTCAGAGATCACCATGCAGGCTTCAATCATACCACATTACATACAATGGGGCCTCTTTCTCTCTTTACCATTCCAAAGTCTTTCTTCGTTCCATCTCGGTCTACACTCTACAACAGGATACACCAGCCTCCATCACAACACTCTGCCTCAAATTATCCACGACAGGACGACTGAGGACGGAACAAGATGAAATAACTGGTAAATAACAAAAGTAAGTAACCCACATAACCAGCATATATGCCATTCCTGAGCCTGTCTACCATATACATACACTTCTTTTCCCCCTTGATGCTCCTTACATTCCACAAAAAAATCTTTTGTCCTATTCTTGTATCCTCCATTCGTTCCAGCCTTACTTTGTATCTCAAGGTTGCCTTTATATGTCTCTCCCTAAATACTAAATACGTAGCCTATTCCATCCCATGTTACCTCTCAAAGCTTTTACAAATACATACCTTGGTGCATTCAGTGCCATTCTTGCTACTCTTTTCTGCCCTACTTTCAATGTGTGTATTTCACTCTCATTCCATGCAAACACTTCCACATACTTGCTGCAGCTCATTCACTCCAAGTCTCCATGTAGCATCCCTCATCTTAACATATATAATAAACTATTGTAAGACTGTGTTTTATGAGTATAGGAGACAGAGAGACGAACACACCAAGATAGAGAATAATAGAAGATTCAGTGGAAGTGAAGTGAAAAAGTGAAATGTGACATTACGGGGCAGAACTAGAACAATCTAGAAGACATAAAACACTTTATGTTATGGTGTCCTTTTTTCTAGGAGGAAAGAAAGAAAAATATAAATTTGCAACATCCATATATAGAAAACGAAAACAATATCTTATGACAATTATTATTCTAAGAGGAAAACAACAAAAGAATACTTACATAAAATTTGGAAAAATAGAGAAAAATAAAAGAAAGAAAGAGGACTGATATTAACTATAAACAAGAAAGTCAAAGAAAACGAATAAAATGAGCACAGTGAATAGTTAAGAAAAAGACAGAAAGGAGGAAAGTAAATACAGTAAATACAATCATAAAAATTGAGACGACAGATGAGTGCCGTTGTAAAGACAAAACTCCCCCAACAACAGCTGAACTGACTCCCGCCCATTAACTAAAATGTTTGTGTGACTTGAACGAAACCAACTCAAAATTACCTGCGTATTCAGTATTAAGTGGACGTACAAACATCGTAGTGCATTACATGAACGCTCAATGTAGTTACGAATAACATAAGTGGTTACGTACAGTACAGTGAGTGACTTGTTACTTGTTACTTGTTAATTGTAAAACAATTTGAAACCGACCTTGTCATAACCGTTGTACTATTATTAATATTATGAACACAACATTAATAACAACAACTTGAGAAAACAAAGTGGAACTGTTACAAAGGCATCTGCAACACACCAGGACCTGCAGAGGACAGGTAAATGAACCGTGATCTGACCTACGCCAACCTGTCACCTGCCTCCACTTTTTGATCGAACACATGTAAACTAGCTTGAGTGAGGTGAGCCCCAGCATGTATGGCTTGCCTCACCCATCTGTCCTGGCACCTAGTATTAAAGAAAAGGCATGCACATATTGACACGCCCAACAATACACTACACACACAGTCCAAAGGGGTTGGTGTTGGCCAGTCTTGTCGTGGATGAAGGGTCAAAAATCTTGGTATTATTTTACATCTTTATCATAACGGTCTAGAAAATTCAGGGTTATATTTTTGCATTACCTGATGCATTTTGAGCAGGTTTTCTTAAATATATTTCCGTCGCAAATTCTTAGTTTGTGAGAAGTTCAATGTTTTCTGAGACCTTCTCTTCGAAAAGTAAAGTATAGTTTGGTTTAAACAAGGTTCTGTTATCTGTCTGTAGGTTAAGGTTTGGTTAATTTAGGTTAGGTTAGGTTAGGTTATATTAATTTAGAAGCTATCAAATGTTCTCTTTGACCAAAAGTAGGGAGTTGGACGAGATGGAGACGCTATTTTAGTTCGTAAACAGACGCCATTATGGTGAAGATGTAAAATTTTACCAAAATCTATAATGGGTTTATAAGACACTTCAATTAGGACAGGTATTTAAAAGAAAAATAGATAAACAGGTTTAAACAACGAATGTGAGGTTAAGAGTTTTCACTTGACATTCATGGTTCTCCCCACCATCACGATCACTATCACTATGAGGTCATTTTTAAAGTTTCATATGTATTCAGATCATTATTAAATCCCAATATTTTATCATCATTCTACATCGTAACTGTTGTATTAATTTAATACATTTTCAAAACATAAGCAAGAGTGAAAATGAATTTACTTTCCATTGTATTTTTAATTGAAATATTTAGTAAATTTTTAAAAGAAAAGAAAGTGTGAAAAATAGATTGATTTTATTCATCATCAAATGTATTATAATCGTAGCTTTGTTTATTCATATTCTAATCGTACAAAATCATATTCCTATCTATCATCCATGTATTCCTTCCTCAGTTTTATTCTCATATTTTATGGACATTTTTTCTTTCTTGTTCCCTTCCACTTCCTTCAACTGCATCTACCACAAAACCTCTTCTTGCTTATCCATTACCTCATGGGAACTACCGTGAATCCCTGTTATATAAGGTTGCTTCCCTTCACTTCAAACACTCACAGAAGCTAAACAAGAAGCTCATCTCTGTGGCTTCTAATAGGTTCCTCTCTCAGTGCATCCTTTTTTCTTGAACACTTTACTTTCCGTCCATTATCACAACTTGTTATATTGTTTCCATAATATGTCTGCTCCCATAGAAATGACCTCCGCTGTCTACTCTCTATCTATGTTCTTCCAAGTCTGACACACCAACTTACATCTTATGATTCCTTTTTCTTGAACCTGTTTTTACTGATGGCTGGCTCTAAATCCCACTTTGGCTCTGGTTTTGTTGTTCTCTGACAAAGCCACATCCTCCATTTGATGTAACCATTTCACTATAACTAACTGTTCTTTTCCTCCTCATACTTTGCCTTGCTGTTATCTCTTTACTCTGCCGTCTGCCATTTAGCTTAACATAACGCATAATGTCTGGTGCTTACTTTTCTTGCATTAACTCACTCCTCCACAAGTGCAGAATAATGTTACACTTGTATATCAGTTTGGTTAGACCTCACTTTGTATATGAGATGCAATTCTGGTCGTCTTACCATAGAAAGAACAATGTTTTCAGTTAGATTCAAATAATGGATGTCATTGTTTGTTTTCATTGTGTATGGTGTCACACTTTGTTGAAATGCTTATTCACCTGTGGTCTCAAACACTTGTTGCAAATTGTCAATCAACATTTTATGATAAACGTCTTAATTCACTGTTGTATTATTGGGTAACACTACTAACACCCTTAACTTAACCCCTACTTCACACACAACCACACACTACCATCAATGAATGTGTGTGTGTGTGGGTGGGTGGGTGGGTGGGTGTGAACTTGACTGTTCCACACGTGTAACGAGGCTCGTCACCATTATTATAATATCACCTCCATTGCAGGTCAGTGTAGAATGTGTTTCATCTTTTTTCTGTTACAGGTTCATCAGCATCACCATGGACAACCCTAATCACCAAGTGAAGGAGTGCACCACGGCAGCCTATGATTACCTCCTCAATAAATCAGACAAAAACTCTGTTGTCCTCCAGAAGCAGCTGCAGAGTGTTTCTTTGATCAATGATCTGGAGATCTTTGATTCCTCTTCATCTGAAACTTTGGAACTGTATCTAAGTCTGGAGAAGTTCCTTACTCCTACTGAAGCAAGGTCAACTATTGCAGGGAAGGTGTTAGCTCTCTTTGCTCACATCTCGGAGTCCTGTACCATCAGAGCTGCCCTCAGGTGAGATACTCCCTAATTTTTACAAAGAGTGCTACTATACCACCACTACTCTAGTGCTGCTATAGTAAAGAAGCTCACACCAACACACCTCAGTCAGGATTCATCCTGATGCGCCTCAACAGATCACATGGATGTAGGTGTAACTTGAATTTTATCTGATTCTATTTACCTAGTTGTAGTATAGAGGGCCTGAGTTACACTCGTGTGGTCCTGTCTTCGTATCTATATTTGTCCAGTTTTTCCTTCAGTTGGTGTACATTCTTTGCCATTATCACCTCTTCCTTCAGTCCATTCCAAGTATGATGTATCTGTACTTCTTTGGGGAAAACTGTACTTTTTTGTATCATTCAAGCAAATTCCTTTTTGCAATTTTTTCTTGTGTCCCCTCAAATTTCTAGCCTCTCCTTTTCTTCTCAATATTAGGTTTTTTCTATCTGTTTCCTCCAGGTTGTTCATCAATTTATGTATTGCAATTAAGTCATCTCTTTCTCTTCTTTCTTTCAGTGTTGCTAGTTGCATTTCTTTTAATCTTTCCTCATATGTTAGGTCTTCCAATTCTGGCACTATCTTAGTTGTAATTCTCTGTATTCTTTCTAATTTCAACACATGCTTTTTTTTTTTATCGTGTGGGAACTATATTACTTCTGCATATTCCAGTTTTGGTCTGATCATTGTAGTTATAGTTTTTCTCATCATATCTTTATCTATAAGCATAAGGAAAGTGAGATAGGATGAACTCCACTTTGGAGAGAGCTTTGGCATGTTGATTGTGACACTTTATGATTCCCATTTATAATTAAAGTCCTGCACTTGACATTTGAATGTTTAGATGAATGAATAATGTTGAAGTGATTTAGAAGCACTCAGACCTACATTCAATCCATAGTAATGCTTCAAATGATGTTTTCTTTTCATCATGACTACTTGGTTGTTAGTATTTGTAATGCAAGTATGTGAGGATTTATTGTATAAGTTTGTGCAGTAATTCAAGACTAATAGTTGATGTCCTTTCCCAGAGATGATATCAAGATACTTCCTGTCCTCAGCAACTTTTTGGTCAACTCAAAACTCTCCAAAGACAATCTACTCAAGACTTTAAATCTGATGAGTGTTGTCTCATATAGGATTAAGGTAGGAAGCAGTCTGCATTTTTCCAAGTAATATTAACTACATTTATATCTCAACCCTGTGGCGGGACTACAATAATTCTACTTCACTACTGTCATTCTTGTGGTTGGTAAAAGATGACAATAGGGACGAAGTGAAGGGTCTGGGAAGCCCCTCCTCTGTTTACTCTCCTACTAAAAGACAAGGTGCAGGCGGTGAGGGGAGAGTAATGTCTTCATGACCTCTGGTGTGTGTTGTCTTGTCTACCTCCCGGGGGCATATAATAGTCTGGTATATTGATAGATAAATAGATATCATGTATACAATTTATATTTTGAATTTTTCTTAATATGTGGTGTTTCTTATTATTTTTGTCCTTAGAATTAATGTTAATATAGTTTGCATAAATATGTCTTAGTGTAGAAAGTAATACAGGATTGAAGAAGCTAAAACGAAAGTGAATGAAAAGTGTGCTAGAAATCTAATTGAAACATGTAGGGGAATAAAACAATGTATTGGAAGGAAGTATAAAAGGAAGGAAAAACCTGATGGAAAAGGTGAAGGAATGAAGTGAAGGTTCCATTTATTCCTGTCTGTAATAACCTTCCTTGCATGCTTATAACTCTATCAAAACTATCTCCACGTCAACAAATATAAAGTGCATTGAGTTCATGCATCTAATGTACAATACAGTTCTTGCGATTATCAATACTTAAAAAAAAATATACCCAGTTATTCATCACACGATTAGGTACAACATTTGTCACTTTGTTTATATGTTATGTTATGGTCTGATGTGCAATGCAACCACCACCACCACCACCATCACCACCACCACCACCACCACCACTACTACAACAAGATTTGCGCTGTGCATGTTCTTCCTGTTATTTGTGAGTCGTAGTAGTGGTGGTGGTGGTGGTTGTGGTAGTGAGGGAGGTGGTAGGTGGACTTGCTTCACCCTCCCATTGGTATTGCCTCACCTCCTTCCTGTCTGCCTCACATCATCATTTGTCATTTATTCCCCTAACATGTGCCTTTCTATAATGACCTTTTTATTACCTTACACTGATGAAATATAGTATGAATGTTGCAATGTGTTACTAGTGTTGTGTTACTTTGTATGAGCATGTGTAGAATTATAGATGAATGTGTGTTGGTCATGTTTGTTCATGTTGGTTGTGTGTGGTGTGTGGTGTGATGTGTGTGGTGAAGTGTGGTGTGTGGTGTGTGTGGTGATGAAATATAATACAAATGTCATGTGGTCCTGGTTTTTAGTTGCATTGATATAAAAATGTGAATATAAAATTGATATAAAAAAAATTCTAGGAAAACCTCTGAAATGTATCCCAACTATTTTCTATATAGATGATTATACTCAAGGTGTGTTTAAAACTGTGTCAACTTTCCTGTACACATTCTTTGTCTATAATGAGGTTTGGGTGTATATTAGAAAAGTAATTTGGGAATCTGTTCCGTTCAGGCATCACACAAACTGCCTGTTGTGTAAGTATGTAAGTGCGTTCAGATTCATTGAGTGACATTCTTGCTTACACATTAGAGATGGGGCTCACAGATTTTTTTAATTCTATTATTATTATTTTTTTTTATAGCCTTGTTCACTTAATTGTTGTTGAGGTGTAAAGTTATGCATTCATGTTCACTTACTAGACATCCTTTGTGGCAGGTTGTGTATTTGGAAGGGTGGATGATGGAGGTGACGCCCTTCCTGGTAGCCACAATAACAGATGGAACCATAGGAGATGAGTGTCTGATGGCAGCCCTTCAGACCCTCACCAACCTGTGCCGCTCCAACCCCCCAGTGATGGAATGTCTCCGCCGCTGCCCCAACATAAAGGTACGGCAACATAAAAAGTCATTGTTACGACGCATGTCTCAAGTCTCTTTATAGAAGGGTGTGCAGTGTGGTGAAGGTGAATGTTGGCCTCACTCACTCATGTTCTTAGTGGATGTCAATAATATTAGAGTTGGTTTGAGTGATTCATAGTTATGTCAGTGGATTATACTATAGGTTGACAGAATACCAATGATTTACCATCAACTCATTCTCCGGTATCTCTTTGAGTCAAGACGTAATTACAAAGTACAAAAGAGTACAAAGGAAGAACAGACAACAACGCTCATGCTGGACCTAACGAGACTGTCCTTGTGGCTACACTACTACTATAATATCTACTTGATAGAGACTAAAGGACAGCAAAGTGGAAGGCTCCTCCCCACCCACCCTTCCCTCCAATCTAAGCTGGCCATAAGAGGAAGTGATACAGTGTCCACAAAAATTATAGAGTGGATGAGCCTCTCCCCCACAACAAACATGGCAACCATCATCGTACTACAAAATAACACAATGAAACAAAACAATAATCACATTTTAGTACTTGGTCATCCCTCCCCGAGCCTTGATGAACATTCCCATGCCTGGGCATAGAATCTGCCAACTTCTTGAAGTATTCAGTGTCTATATCTGTGCACCACATATTCAATATCACCTTATCTACTCCCTCTATGCTTTTAATTTTTCCATTTATATATCCATAGAAAAGTTTTAGTTCGTTTTTACATATGTGTGTGTGTGTGTGTGTGTGTGTGTGTGTGTGTGTGTGATAGGTACGCAAAGATAATATTTTTTAGATCAGAAAGTCCATAGTTAATAATTTTTTTTCAATTTTTTCAGATGCTGCCAAGGACTTTGGGCCTCATGAAGAAACCAACAATGTACATCAGATTGCTGATCCTAGAAATGCAATTCTTTATTTTTGGCGATAAGATGAACAACGACTTTACAGTGAGCAATCTAGTTTTTTCAAATGTGAGTAATGGTTTGAAGATATAGAATGATATTACACATAAAGATAAATTAACTTTTTGTTTTAGGGAAGAAAAACAATTGTGGTTAGAGCAGCCCGATAGAATTGATTTATGTCTATACAAGGTTAATGTTGCCCTTCAAAGGAGGTTAGGATAAGGTATACATATATACACAGTCAAAGGCATTTCTTTGCATCTTTGTCTAGTGGAAATTAAAGTTAAATATTGAGAGAGATCTAGAATTTTGGATGTGCCTTGAAGATTGTAAGAAACACTAATAGTGTGTTGCAACATTTAAGGCTTCTTCATCTTGGGAATTGTAAAGGAAAATGACACCAAACTAGTTGGTGAACATTGATGTCTCATAAGATGAAGATTTCACGCAAATGAGAATGAGTCGTGAGTTGTTCTACTTTGAACATTTAATGCCTAAGAATTTTGAGTAGTAGTACATATTACATCCATTAGTAGTGAGATATGTACAAATTGGCTGTGTTTAGCATGTGCCAGTTGTTGGATGTTTCTAAAAATTGAGTTTTAGGCATGAGTTAATGATATCATAGCATATTGTGTAATTAGATTGTTACCTCGTGTTGGGTCCTTGCAAATTATGTTTATCTAATCGTGACACCTCTTCTTAAGGTCTCCTCCAAGGGAATGGCAACAACAGGAAAGTATCCATTTATTCTTGTACTTTTATTCCCTCTTGGTGTGTTCTGATCCTCTCTACTTTTTTTTCCTTTCCCTCACATGTTGTTGCAGTCTCCTTTCCTTACACTTGAGATGACACCGTTACACCCACTGCCTCTACCTTACTCATGTATACTCTTTGTCATCTCACTTACACACATTCTTCTGATGTGACCAAAGGAACCAAAGGACCCCAAAGGAACACATTAGTGTGTGTATGTGTGTGATGTGTGTGTGTGTATGTGTGTGATGTGTGTGTGTGTATGTGTGTGATGTGTGTGTGTGTGTATGTGTGTGATGTGGGTGTTGAATGTAGAACATTCTGAAGGATCATATTGGATATGTACATTTGCCACATTCTGACATTTTCCAATTACGGTGTGACATCACAGAAAAAAATATCATGACATAGGAATCCCATTTGATAAAATTAATTAGGAATCACAATTCATATATAAGGACATAGAACTTTAAAAGTAAATGAGTCATCTTTTGAAGTAAGTTTTTTAAAAGTTTATTGAATGTCTCATTGTAATATATGACATTTAAATTTTTTTTTTATCATCTACAGAGTAAAATACTGGATATGGTTTTTAGTGTTGCCATTGAAGGTGTTAAAGAAAACAAAGTGTCTTGGCTCCAGCTTGCTGCTGATGTGTTTGAAGAATTGGCTCTAATGCCACCTTTGGAACCTGTTTTCAGAGAGTGAGTCAATTTGTCTTTAATACACTAGTTTATTTTATCATGTCAAACTTCAATTAGTGTTCATTGATATTTTCTGTAATTTCTTGCTCATTGAGTTCAATTTCTATATAATTAATTTTCTTCTTTCGGCAGTTATATATATATATATATATATATATATATATATATATATATATATATATATATATATATATATATATATATATATATATATATATATATATGTTAGAGATGTCTCAGATATCAGAATTCAAATATCTGTGGATGCAGATTTATATGCAGATATAATATAATATAATGTCAGGTTATGACATCCTCGCAGATGCAGATGTGGATGTTTTCAGGATACTGGTATTTGGTACTAGTTATTATCAAATGTCAGCTGCTTATATATACTAGTAGCCCACAGCTTCAAACCACACAAAGCACACCCCTTGTTAACAATGTTTAGGTCAATTGCACCTTCAAGGTCACTGTGACTGGTATATTAGTGTCAGTACACACGGTCACACATCCTGCACTGTTGACATGTTCCTCACCACCGCCATAACCACTTGGGGAGGTGAGGGAGGCTCAGTTACATGTGAAGTGGCCGGGCTAAACAAAATGTGTTCTGTGTTGAAGATGCCCCCCATTGGGTCCCATATGCATTAGTGACCTTACACAGTGTTGGGGGGGCGGGTGGGGGTGGGGGGACCTTCTTGACTCTTCTAGGGGTTGAGGGGCTAAGTGAGAGGAGTTTATATGTACATAGGCAAGAGTGTGTGTGCCTTCACAATCCTCCCTTTAGGGTATGGCAGCATGATAATTGGATGAATAGTTTTATATAAGCAATAATACTTGTTGAACAAATCTAATGTTAAACTATACATAATAAAAAGTCCATATTTTCAGATACAAGAATTATGTGCCACATATACAGTTACTGTTGAGCCACTTGGTGCCTGCAAGTCCAGGTGTGGTGAGTGAGGCGCTCATACACTTGATGTTTCGCCTGGTGAAATTCAATCATCAAGACATCAAATCACTGCACCAAGCTATATTTTCTAAGTAAGTAAGCATACTGTCAGATACCATACTGAAGGGAAACCAGTTTCACTCATTATCTATCTATAGTTTCTGATGCCTTGTTCCCTCCAGACACGTCCCCCAGGCCAAGCGACTTCCTCTCCTGCTTGCCATTAATTCATATACCACTCATGTATATTCTCAGTATATAATGTATAGGATGACTGTGGCACATAACATAACATTCCTCAACACATAGCATACTGGCTACAACCATACACATACAGTTACATTACACGTCCTCATCAACTTACTTATTGAGCTTCAGCTTTCAGTATGTCAACCTTGTGAAGTTCATGTTAGAATTGAAAATGTAGCCTAACTTGGTGTGAGCAGTACTTAGCTGAAAGAGGAAACACCTCCACCACACGGGTGCAATACAGGACAAAAATAAACAATTGATTGAAATAAAGACACAGATAAATTGGTATTGCCTTCACTTCAATTTTCATTTCATGGGAGTTTGAAGATTCCAGGAAATGTGTTTCATTTCTGTGCATCTGAATATGGTGATGGGTATTCTGCTACTTGGTCTCATAGACAGTAATCAAATAGACTTACAATAATCAAGAAGCATTGATGTAACAAACTTTTTTCACTATATTTGTCCAGTATATACACTGGATCATATCATATCAGTTAATTCACAAATGTTTGCATGTGAAATATAAAGTTTTAATTGAATACGTGCTTTTCAGAGTGACAGAATGTCTTCACTCCCCGAGGTGTGGCCAGAGTGGTGTTCAAGTGTTAAGAGAGTTGCTCACCAATGCTGCCACCAATACCTTCACCTCAACCACTATGGACACCTTAGTGGAAGCCATCAAGGTAGCTTTTCATATTATTTACTGGGATAATACTTTTTTATCTGTTCTACATAAGAGGTTTGCCCTTCATTATTATGGGTGGCAACAACGTGAGCCTTGATGTGCCAGAACCTTCCAGGGTCAGAAAAGTGAGTGTAATCCTGCAGAATGGCATCAAAACATTGCTAAAACACAAACAAACACTGGTCAAGTATACAGGAGCAGGTGTATGAAATGACACATACAGGATACAGTTATGGAACCTCCTCGTGCTGATGGATCATACAAACAAATTATACAACGAATATTTGGTAATCTATCATTTAGCTTCACATAATACTTACATACACGCTTGAAACTTTGATTAATAATACTTAAAATTTCAATGAATATGATCGTTTCATGTTGGTTGTGAATCTCATGAGACTCCAGGAGAAAGAAACAACTTGGAAAAATAAAGGAAATGTATAATAGTTGGGAATTTGATACAATTTGATGTGGTTTGATGTTATTCTTAAAAAAAGAGAGAATTCAAGGAAGGGCTTCCCAGACCCTTTGTCCAACCCTCTGTGTCACCTCTTAATATCAATAGAATACAGTGGTAGTATTCTTGCAGCCTCCCCCCACCCACCCCCCCCCGGCTAAAATAAGTAAATATGGGAAATAAAAGGTCAAAAACATAAAAATACACAAGAATCAAGTTAATTTCCTCCATAGGATGTATTGATCTATTGATGATTTAAATTTTGCAAAGTTTTTGGTAGTATATTTGGGTTCCCAAAGATAAGAACTTACTGTAATCTGTAAGAAGAAATTTTAACTTTTTTTATATGAAAAATTGAAAGGTGAAGACATGAATTTTGATGGTTTCAGTTTGTCCAAGTAAGACTTACTTCACATTAAGCTTCCGTTTAATATTGGATTACTGATCACATCATCTAATTTTGATATCGTTCTTACTTTTTCCAGATGTGCCTCACATTTGGAGAAGATTGTAACGTGACACATAATGAGTTACAGCACATTACTGTCATCTTGGATTTAGTGGATCATATATCTACTTCTAATGAAGCTCTGCAGCTCAAGTTTGCCTGGAAACTTGAACCAAGCTTATTTTCTAACTTACTGAAAAAAACATTAATCCTTGATTCCAACTGCCTGGCTGATGATCAAGATGAGAAGTCATCCAACTCTACTTCATCTTCAGGCTATGACTCGCTCACTAGCAGGTTAGTCCTTCCTGTTAGGCTTATTATCATGTAGTCGTACTTATTTGATCTCTTTTTTGCAAACTAGTATGCATACATTTTTTACCCGCTGTGACAAATTGTCAATCTCTAGATGAAATGTTTTTATATATGATTGTTTAACTTAGTGAACATCTCTATCATCAGTAGACATGGAACAGCTTCCTCTCAGGCAGAAGGGACTTGTGTCTCCAGATATAACCTTAAGTTGAGCCTGAGGAAGATCGTGTCTAAGGCCGTCATCCTCATTCTGGCCGTGATCAAGGAGCTCGGTGCTGTCAAGGCGGAACACTTGGTGGAGTACAGGAAGGTAAAGTGTGCTGACATTTTTACAAAGCTGCATTAGTCAAACACCTGTCCTGTGCCCCTGCATTAGTCAAACACCTGTCCTGTGTCCTTGCATTAGTCAAACACCTGTCCTGTGTCCCTGCATTAGTCAAACACTTCAACACAACTCAAATCATGAGCTTTATAGGAATGTTTTTGGACTCCATCACTGGTAGCTTAAGGTTCCAACCCAACCTTGAGGGTTTGTTTTTTTGTCCATCAACCTTTACTTACACCAACCTTCAGTGGGTTTCTGAAGGGAAAACCTAGTAATAAGCCTCATCACTCAGACTACTTGCACCAAATTGATAGCCATTGTCTGTACCCACTTTGATTTTACAGATGAGTAACAATAGGAGATGAATACAGTTTCTTTTCTGGTGCAGATGATGGGAACAGCAGCCGTGATGAGCCACCTGATGTGGGGTGGACAGTCAGGATTGACAGAATATGTTACCAGGGCGTGGGATATTATTTCTGATGGCAAACTTTCTAAAGAATGGTAAGATTTCATCAAAGAATGATATCATTTTATTAACATCTTCCTCATTATCTGGACACCTATTTTTTTATATCAAACACTTGAGAGAGTGTACCTGTTATCTTGAAAAATGACCTATGGAGAGGAGTAAGAGATAAAAGATTACATAGGAGTAACACACCAGTGGACCTGTCAGTCTATAACGAAGGTATCTGTTTAACTACGTACTTATACTTGTAAACCACGTGTAGGAAATGAGGCTAGAATAGAGCAAGGCTTCTACCTACCCAGCACTATGTACTGGCAACAAATATTCAGAAAGGAACACAATATAACGTGTAGAAAACAAGGACAATGGAAATGGAGGAAGATTGTACACTAGATTGCCACAGGTGTTGGTGCATCCTCAAGGGAAGCAACTTGAGTTAAATTTGTATCTATTGTTATAATTGCCTTTGCCTTCTGTTGTCCTTAAAAGGGGATAGCCAAGAGATGAGGTGTCTTTACCCTCCCTCCTCTATGCCTTGTCTCATAATAGAAAGCACCAATACAGAGGAGAGACTCCCCAGTCCCTCACTCCATTCCTTTGAGTTGCCTTTTATGACATGCAAGGAAAAGTGTGGCTTGGCTGATGCCCGGTCAACCCACCACAGAAATTAAGTATAATGAATCAATGGTTTTGCTACACTTTTAGACCTAAGAAAAATAATCTTGTGTTATTGCTGCATTTTTCATGTGCAGCATAGGAACCTAACCTAACCTATCAAAAACCAAATACAGGTTCACAATCTCTTGTCTGAAATTCCTAAAAATTGAAAAGCTCCAACAACTGAACACTTTTTCCAGGATGTCGTCTGCACATCCAAGTTGCCCTTCTTAGAAACATGTTAAATAGTCAACCTTCCATCAGGTGTTTGTTATTACATGTAACTTACAGCCATTTCACTTCCAGTCTGGATGCACTTGTTGCTGCTACAGAAGAAAGTTCCTCAAGAGTGAAGAGTGTCCCTGAGCCTTACACAATGACGTTCAACTCACAAAATGCGTCGCCAACCTTACCTGCTGACCTTGAGGAAAAAATGGATGCAATGATTGCTCGTCTTGGGGGCACAGCCAGGAAAATGGAGGTAAGATGTTCATTTGTTGTTGCTTGGCACAGACCTCTCTTGAAAGTTTACGAGATAAGGTTACAACTCATTTGACATTTTCCAACCTTTTGTACCACTATGTTCACAATGCATACATATATACATCCCTACCTACTATTGCTTAACACTATGTCCATAAGGAACACATAGAAGCAGTGTTCCACTTAATACTGTTTGTTCTGAACTCTGCACCAAGAACACCTCTCACCTTGAGTTCACAAATGTCACCTCACCACCTGCCTTCCTCCCCCAGGTGGAAGCCATTCTTCCTGCAGAATAGGAAGCAACGAAAGAGTTATTATTTCAACGCCAAGTTCTATTGACTTTTAATGAATTAACAAAACCATGCAAGCACACTCTACATTGGTGTTCCACTCTGCCTTATCACCCTGTACTCCACTCACACCAGTCTGGAATGTTACTTTCCTTCTGTAATCTTTCTTACCACCACACCACCACCAGTCCACAACCCAATATCATTTATTTGAAATACTATGTGGCTACAATTTTACCGCTATAATACCCTGCGGTTCATAAATGGAGACAAAAGGGATAGAGTGGTGGATTTGTGAAGCCCTTCCTCTAGATACTCTCCTACAAAAACCAGACACAGGGTAAGGTGTGAGTAATACCTCCGTGAAGCCTTGTGTTGCCTGTCTCCCCTCACTCAATGCTTGCCTGCTGCTGGCATATAGATAAATGTGATTCTCTAACACTCAAATATAGAGATCTCATGACAATGTATTGGAGTTTCAAGTTGGATAATTTTCAGAATTTTACATTAAACTATCTGTTAATTTCTTTAATGAGGTGTATAGGAGGGAAGATCATTTGGAGTTTATTGATTATTGAAAATCGTCAAAACTCCAGTATGAAATTGAATTAATATAATACAAACATTTTATGCTTTCTGTTTCAGTTGAAAGACTGTGCCCTCAGTGATGTGATGGATTTGTATGAATACAAGTTGTCTTCCTTGACCCACTCTGAACAATCACTTCAAAAGGCTCTGATGAAAGCTGACATTATAAACAGACAGTCATGCCTTCTACACCTCCAAGCTAATATCCAGGTAAGACGGTTCAATTTTGGGGAAAAACTGAATATTTCTTAAACTAATTTCTACTTGGGTCAGAAGGCAAAGGTTTTGGGCATTTACAAGTATGACTTTAAAGGGAGAAACTATTATTTTTCTGGAGCCAAAAATGTTACAGGTACTGAACAATTTATCCGGATTTGTTTTAATTTTTGCTTGTAGAGTCTTTTCTTTTCATGAGGTGGCAGACTCTTTGTCTTGAGGCTTGTACTACATATAGACCAAATGTTTTCAAATAGTTTGTCACTACTTCCATTCTCCGTACGTATGGTAGGATAATGTAATTTATCCATACCTTTGGTTCACTGTGGATTTTTTTGAAAATATTGTCTGTCCCATTTATCAGTCTGTTCAACAAAGCTAAGGGAAAGCCTCGGCCACATCAACTATTTCATCCTCCAAGAACTTGTCACAACATATTCTGACGGCTCACAGCTAGAATCTGATTACCAACCGAGGTTCAACTGTGTGTGTGTGTCTATATATATATATATATATATATATATATATATATATATATATATATATATATATATATATATATATATATATATATATATATATATATAACTAAATTCTGCAGCACTGACTAGCATAGTTTTTTACCATTTATTTTGTCACAGAATGACCATCTAAGAAGCCTTCTAGCCAAGTGGCAATCTCACATTGAAAAGGTGAAAGCAGAAAAGTCAGAGCTCCAAGCATCCATTGAAATGATTAAGGAATCATCAAGACAAAACAGGGAAAACTTCATCGATGTAAGTTTTTAATTCATTTATCTCATTCCTTTGTATTGTACTCTGCAGACACAGTTATTCAGCGTTGATTTCTACTCCCAAACTTGACACTACTTTCCCTCTCTTCTCTCTTAAGTGTCTGCATTCATCAAACTCAATGTGCCTCATCAATCTACCTCCCATCACTTCATCCTTCCTCCTTATTGTACAACCACCACACTCCACTTCCCCTAATTCTCTTTTAACCTCTTCCCCGCTCCCCCTTTTATTTTTCCTCCACTAATAGCTTCCTACCAAAATCCTGATGCAAACTGTCTTTACTTTCCTTGCCTAGCAAACTCGTGACTATACTTTTCTTCTTGTATGCTTCCTTCCTACTCTCTTTCACTTCCTTGGGCACCTTCCTGCAGCATCTTTTTGTATGCCTTCCTTGTGTCCTCGACCGCCCATAAAACCCATTATAAAGTGGGAGGACACAAGTGTTACAATACCTCACAGATATATATGAGAGTTTGAGGGGAAACAGGCTTGAAATAGATTTATAACATTTTAATAAATATTTGCAACTTCAATTGTATACATATGTTCATTTAGTATGTCTAATTTGCTTTTTTTACAACCCAAGGAAAAAGAAAAGTTGGAGAAAGAAACAAAATTCATGCAGAAAAACTTGCTGACCATGAAAGGATTCACCAAGACCACTGAAGACAAGATTACCAAACTGCAACAGCAACTGTCCGACAAAGTGGAACAAGTGAAGAATCAGCACAACAAAATTCTGGAGGAACAAGAAAACAAATTAAGTAATATAAAACTCTCTCTCTCAGTGTGTGTGTGTTAATGTGTGTGTGTGTGTGTGTGTTAGTGTTTAGTGTGGATAGCTGGTGCGGTAGGCAGACCTGCGTGCCGAGTTGGAGGGCGACTCTGGTGCGGACAGCATTGTCTGGCAGGAGGAGGCCGAGGCTCAACACTGACAGGGCGTCTAGCCAGGCTCCGCTATGAGGCTCAGCTGCCGTGAGCAGACACGCACAGTGTACCTGGTTGCTGCGCTCCAGGAGCTAATCCAGGTGACATTGGCTGGCGACTTTGTTCAGCTGTCGTTGGCTGATTCTTGCCGCGTCGTTGAGTGTGTAGTGGTCCACGTCTGGGCATTGACGTTCGGCGAAGGTGTGGAGAGCTGCCAGCAACGGGGCTGATATGCCGTCGTGGGTGTGACCGTTTATCTGGCAAACCAGCCCCTGTGTGGCACTCATGGAGATGTAGGCGGGGAGAGCGACATCTTCCATACGCCTCACGCCGATGCTGCCCAGACAGATCGAAAGCGAGGCTTGGATCCAGTTGTCATTAGAAAGGGAAACGTTGCAGGTGGCTATGGTGGCTACGCTCATCCCCTCGTCAATGGTGCCCAGTTGCTGGGTAGCCGAGAAGGTGGGAGCAGCGCGCATGAGGTAGGTGTAGCGTGGAACTGAGGCGTAATGGGAGAGGAAGAACAGGGCAGCATGGCTGTTGATTTTCTCCCCTCGTTCGATTAGCCCGGCGGTGACGCAGCAGGCTGCCTCAATTACCTCTGGAACTGTGTCAGTGCTGATGGGATGGAGAGGTCTGAGGCCATCAAGGCCGGCTGCCGAGCCTTTCGCTCACCGGCAGGGGTGGCTGAATCGGAGTTGGCTGGGCTCCAAGCTGTTGCTGAAGATCCTCTGTGGTTGGGGCTGGCGGGTGTTTGGTTCATAGCTCAGCAATCACATCTGCGTGGGTGGGCGTGACTACTGTATCCAAGGTCGTCAGCAGACACAGTGCGCCAAGGATGTCCCTGTCGGCACATTTGAACCTGATCCGAGGTGCGAGTGTGTCGTTGCCGTCGGTCTGCTGAGCTGCAGCACCTGGATTTGTCAGAGAAGTCCTTATAGTGCTTTTTCCCCTGAAATATAGATACTTGTAATGGACTGAAAGAAGAGGTGATAATGACAAGGATTGTACAACTACAGGAACGACGGTTCAAATTTACATAGATAAGGAGACAGGATCACATGAGGATCCCTCAGGCCATGAATACACTATTTTCTCAATTTAAG
Organism: Cancer borealis; assembly: GCA_036785275.1. NCBI lineage: Eukaryota > Metazoa > Arthropoda > Malacostraca > Decapoda > Cancridae > Cancer > Cancer borealis. The sequence continues at coordinate 46,410 of JAXIVD010001566.1, forward strand.
ATTGGGTTATATTTGTGAAAACCCAATCATAAACTGGTCAAGCATATACTAAAGTTATATTTTAATGAAATGAATAGGGATGCGTTTCAGACCCGTTTTTAATGCCCGTAAGACCAACTATTCTCCATTAAATATATATAGATATACATAAGTACAGTTTAACCTCGACCCTTCATTTCCGACATACAGTCAGTGCCAGGCACTTTTGTCTTTCCCTTTAATTGTTTGTGAAATAAATACTAAAACATTATACAAGTACAGATGCAATCAAACACATTAGATCTTTCTATAATTCTACAGTTGACCATGTTGGATGATTTTCAGAATTAAACAAGCAAATTCAGAAGCTGGAGGAGGAGCTCAAACAAGGCACCAGAAGTTTGGAGACACTCAAGAAGGAAATTGGGAGCCTTGAAAATATCAAACTGCAACTCAATAAAGAGGTAAGAAACGGAGAGTGAGATGACCCAAAAGAGAAAAGAAAAGGAGAAAACTCTCTCTCTCTCTCTCTGCAGTATAAAGCTAGTGATCTTCCCTAATTCTCCCTAAAGCCTTGTTCTCTCCCTTATACACCTAAATATTCTCCCTTAACCTCCCTCCTTTCTCCTACTTTGACCGTCACCTAAAATCATCCTTTAATCAATCCTTTCTTACTCCAACTTTTTTCTCCCTTTTCCCGTCCTATCTTCCCTCCCATCCTCCCTTTACTCTTCTCTCCCTCCTATCTTCCCTATACTCTCCTCTCCCTTCTTTTCTCCACCTTCTCTCCCTCTCTCTACTCTCCTCTCCCTTCTTTCCACACCTTCCCATCTTCCTTTTACTCTCCTCTCCCTTCTATCTTCCCTTTACTCTCCTCTCCCTACCTTCCCTCCCTCCTCTCCTTCCTTTCCTCCATCCCTCCCTCCCTTCCCTACCACATCCCTTCCTCCACTCATACCTCTTCCTCTACCACTGCTCTTGATCCTTCTTCATCTAATACAATTAATCCTATTACCTCTTCCACTGCTATTATCCTATCTTCATCGTCCTCTCTTGCCTCTTCCCCTTTCACTTCTATCACTCCTCCTGTAGTTCTTTCATTGCCAGTGACTAATAACTTTTCTTTAATAAATCCTGACATTTCAACTTCAACTTCACCCCTTGCTTCCCTCCCACGTCATATTTGTACACAAAACACCAAACGTTGCTTCTGTGCTTCCTTCCAAAACCATCTACTGATCCTACTTCATCCTAAATCACTAAAACTTCTTCCCTACAGTCTTCTACCAAGAAAACTTTTACTCCCACTGTATTCTTTCCTCCTTCCTCTAGTGAAACTATCTCTTGATATTGAAGCCTTCATTGCAAAACTCATTGATGTCTCACTTCCTTTCCCATCCTCTACTTCATGACATTCAACTTCAAATAACACCCTTCATCCCCCACTCCGTAACCTCCTATTTCCTCCCCCTAATCCTATACCTTCCCAATATTCCCCTCTCCCTTCCCCTAATTCCTTCCCTTCCTCCTCACCCTCTTTCTCTCCCACTCCTTCAGCTGTATCTACCACAAAATCTTTTCTTGATTATCCTTTACCTCCTGAATTCTCTCATGAATCCGTTGTATAATTCATCCTCTCCCCAAGATTCCCACCTCAATATTCTGTCTTCTTCCCGCCTAGATAATGTCCTTAACTTCATACCTTCTACTTCTGATCCTTTCATCCTGTATAATCCCAGTTCAACTATTCCTTCCATTATCATAACTCATTCATTTTCTTTCTTTCATTATCCAGTGATATCTATTCTCCACTGGATTATCTGTGATTTCTACTTCCACATGAATGACCTCCACTATCTACTCTATCTATGAACCCTCAAGTTATATGCCTTCAAAAAACTGTCCGGGTTCAACCACACCTAACTAACATCTCATTGCCTTTTTTAGCTTACCATGATGTCTAGCGCTTACTTTATTTGCATTAACTCACTCACTCACCTACCTGTAATAGACTAGCTGCCTTTAAAAAGAAGAGAGGAAGAAGAAAAAAGAAAAAAACTATGAAATGCCAAAAGATTCATCAACCAAATTAACACAGTCTCATTTCAATTACATTCTTGTTTTTAATTTTCAGAACAGTGACTTAGAACTGCTGGTGAAGAGCAAAGATGAAGTGTTAGTAACCAAGGAAGAGGAGCTGGAGGAGGCCCTCATCAAGCTTGACAAGATGGCTCAAATACAGAACATGATTCATGATATCTCTTCTCGACGTGTGGACAAATAATCTTGCTTACCCTGTCATTTCTTATTAATTCACCAAGTTACTTTTATATTCTTTGTTGTCTATTCAAGGGAAAAAATGTAACACTCGCCTTTGTAACATTAAAAATAGATTTCCCCTTCTAATAAAATTGAAAAAATAGTTTTCTTTAAAATGATGTAATTTTGTTTTAATGTCACCAAATATTTTTTGTATTTTGTAGCATCTCCCACATTTGCAAGAGTTAAGAAACACAGACACTGGCGAATGTGGAAAATCCTTGAATAAAGAAATAACCCTTAACGCCAGGAAGGCATTTGGGTGAATTTCAACATATAAAAACAGACTAAGCCATAACAAAAATTATGCAACACAAACTAACAGTGATTGGCAAGGTTTTAAGAATGTGTAGTGTATGTAAACATGTTAATAAACATGTATCTTATTGGAAGCAAAACACAAAACAAGGGAGATGAAATACAATAAACCAAACACTACACTACAATTATGAGTAAGGTTGAACAGTAAGAGGTTGGAATATTGTTAATATTTCCCCGGTGCCTTCCACAGAAAATGGAATAAGTGCAAAAAAGACTAAATAGTGTACCTTTCTATACAGTAATTCACACCTTATAAGGCTGTGTTGTACAGTAGTGTAATTGGTAAGGTTCTAAGAGTAGTGTATGCAAACATGTATCGTATTGGAAGTCAATAATTCTCTATTTTAACACCAAAAATTAGCCTAAACTATCAAAATCATTACTTATGCAACACAAAATTGCGAAAAAAAAGATAGGAAACCACGAGGATTGTGAGGAGTTACAGAATGATATAAACAAGATATATGAATAGAGCAAGACATGGGAAGTGGAATTTAATGCAAAAAGTGCCATGTATTGGAAATGGGAAAAAAGTGCAATGAGACCCTCATGGACGTATAAGTTAGGGGAAAATATTATAACAATAGCAAAAGAAGAGAAAGATTTAGGAGTGGTAATACAGGACAACTTATCACCAGAGAAACATTTATATAGAATATTTGGTAACACTTTCATGATACGGATACGGATGGCTTTTCATTTCCTTGATAAAGATATGATGAGAAAAATTATAACTATGATCAGACCAAAACTGGAATATGTAAAAGTAATATGGTCGGTCCCCTCACAAGAAAAAGCATGTGTTGAAATTAGAAAGAATACAGAATTGCAACTAAGATGGTGCCAGAATTGGAAGAACTAACATATGAGGAAAGATTTAAAAAAAAATGCATTCAACAACACTGAAAGAAAGAAAGAGAAAGAGGCGACTTAATCACAATATATAAATTGATGAATAACTTGGAGGAAAGAGATTGAAAAGAAAGGAGAGGCTAGAAACTTGAGGGAACAAGAAAAAACTGCAAAAAGGAATTTACTTGAACAATACAAAAAAGTACAGTTCTCCCGCAAAGAAGTACAGATACTTGGAAGGAAGAGGTGATAATGGCAAACTGAAGGAAAAACTAGACAGATATAGATACGGAGACAGGACCACACAAGTGTAGCTCAGATCCTCTATACTACAACTAGGTAAATACACAAAGGGAATTCAACATCCAACATAAAAAGGGAGAATCGCCCCCCAGAAAGGGAAAGACTGGCTCTACAAACTCACTATAGATGATAAGTGTGGTGTTGGTCCTCGCTGTTCCTGCCACATTCACGGCCTCGCACATGTCAGCAGGAGAGATGCGGCTCATCCTGTGTAGATGATTGGTGGTGAGTGGTGGTGATGAAGTAAAGTAAAGTAAATTTTTTTTGCCATTTCAGTATACAGATATAATATAATATATACATATGTGAATAATGGCACGTTCTGCCAAGCCGGAGCTCCTAAGCAGACGGATTTATCTACTTTATTTGGTTGCATTGAGGTGGGCAATAGTGTACACAAAAAAGAAGAAGTTTAGTTGAGGAAAAATAAAATAAAATAAAAATAAACAAAATAAAATAAAATAAAAATAAAACTGGTCAGGTCAACAAATTAGTCCTATAAAAAATGGTTATGATATATGAAGAGCTACTAGATAATCCTTTACACTACACTTACATTTATATAAATTGCTAGTATTGATAGGATTATTGGGGAGTGGTGATGAGTGGTGATGAAGAGAGGAAGATAATATATTTGGTGTTGGAAGAAGAGGAAGAGGGAGGATGAGGACGAAGAGACAGGAGGAGGAAGGGAGAAGAGAGAAGGGACGAAGGCAGGAAATTAGGGAAGGAGGAAAAGATGATAATAATAACTAAGAGAAAGAAGAACAATAATGGAAGAGAGAGAGAGAGAGAGAGAGAGAGAGAGAGAGAGAGAGAGAGAGAGAGAGAGAGAGAGAGAGAGAGAGAGAGAGAGAGAGAGAGAGAGAGAGAGAGAGAGAGAGAGAGAGAGAGAGAGAGAGAGAGAGAGAGAGAGAATAACAAAATATAATAACAAAATATAATAACAAACACAGTCGTGAAATAAATTATAAGTAAACAAAAAAGAACCCAAGTGTCGTGAAAAACTAAAAAACGACATTAAACACGTGTGTGTGTGTAATTCACTGTCACAGTCTGCTGCTGGTCTCTCTCGAGACAGCCGGCCGCCCCCTTATGGAAAGAATTCAGAGCTCATAGTGACCAATCTTTGGGTTGGACCGAGACCACTCACACACAATACACCAAGATAACGAGATCACAACTCCTCGACTTACATCCCGTACCTACTCACTGCTAGATGAACAGAGGCTACACGTGAAAGGAGACTCGCCCAAATATTCTCCGTCCGCTCAGGGGATCGAACCCTGGCCCCTCGGTTGTGAACCGAGTGCGCTAACCACTACGCTAGCGTACCGTGTGTGTGTGTGTGTGTGTGTGTGTGTGTGTGTGTGTGTGTGTGTGTGTGTGTGTGTGTGTGTGTGCATTAATTACTTTGGTTTTATTTTACATTTTCACCATAACGCTCTAGAGAATTCAGGGTTATATTTTTGCATTACCTGATGCATTTTGAGAAGGTTTTCTTAATTACATTTTCGTCGCAAATTCTTAGTTTGTGAGATATTCAATGTTTTCTATGAGACCTTCTCTTCAAAAAAGTTTAGTTTGATTTAAACAAGGTTCTGTTATTTGTCAATGTAGGTTAAGGTTTGGTTAGGTTAAAGGTGATTCAAGAATCTCCCCGAACTAGGCATCTATTTGGTTAGGTTAGATTAGGTTACATTAATATAGAAGCTATCAAGTGTTCTCTATAACCAAAAGAAGGGAGTTGGACGGGGAGCAGAGGCAAGACGCAGACGTAAACAAACGCCGTTATGGTGAAGATGTAAAATTTTACCATTACTTTTATTTTACTTAGAAACGACGTCTATGGAAAAGGAAACACGTTGTAAAATGGCGTTACTACTATTACTACTACTACTATTATCACACACACACACACACACACACACACACACACACACACACACACACACACACACACACACACACACACACACACACACACGTAGTACCTGTCTTACCTGAGGGTATGGTCGTCCAGGAATTCCGTTCGTTCATCAGGTAAGGGGCCTCGCAACCTCCTCCAAGTTACCTGAGGGTTGGGCTCCACGTTCACCAGGCATTCGAATTACACCTTTCTGTCTGTTAGCGTCATTGTGTCCTTGGGGCCTCGCAGGAAACTGGACTTGACTGCGGCAGGAGGAGGAGGAACAGGAGGAAGGATTAGTAGTGATGGTGAAGGATGAGGAAGGTAAGTGTTTGGGGTTGTCTAAAAAGGCTTGGCAGTGATTAAGAAAGACGAGGAGGACGAGGATCGAAGAGGAGGAAAGATTAGTAGTGCTGGTGAAGGATGAGGAAGGTAAGTGTATTAGGAAAAACGAAGGGGACGAGGAGGACGAGGACAGAGTGTGGAGTGATCAACTTGAAAGCCTTCTACAAACTGGTTCAAACAAACCAATATTAAGTAGGATACGAAACCTTACTGAACCAAGAAGGAATCCTAAACACTTAATTACTTACTTATATTTACTATTAAAAGAACCACTTCTCTTCTCTTCACCTCCCCTCCCATGTTCTATAACGTTGATGTATCTAATTCCATACAATATCAACACACCAAACTATATTAACCTTTACACATAAACTATTACATTCAAAACAGCGCCACCTATCCACGGATTTGCTAAGCTTGGTGGTTCGAAGCAACATGATGAAGAAGAAACATATTACGAAATACACAAGGATGAAATAAAACGACAGGCATATAGTGACAAATCCTATTAGAATATAACAAGACTAAATACCTGTCTAAGGGATTATCCTTTGGTACTGATCTCTACTTAATTAAGGTGAAGTCTGGATAGATAGGTGTTGTTACGTCACGTTAGGTGTTGTTATGTCACGTTAGGTGTTGTTACGTCACGTTACGTTACGCTAGGTTTTATAGCTAATATGTCGAATATGCCTAAGAGTTTATTAGAGTTAGGTTTATGTATGAGAGTGTGCAAGGGTAGAACAGCTCTCAGCCCTGCCGAATAGAGGCGGACTAATATAGTATAGTATACCCTCCGCAAGGAAGACAACACCTACTTAGCTATGTTGAAAAAGATGGTTATTCTTTAATTATAATTAAAGAATAACATATATGTTCCGGGGGTTTGCTCGTATAGCTTTTAAAAATAACTATGTTGCAGCCTCACATAATGTTTTATATGCATTCAAACAGTGTTCATACATGTTTAATCTCCTTTGAGGCGTCTCCACAAAGAGTAAGTCCATGAGTACATTTACATAGTTTCTACACAGTGTACGTATTACCGCCTCTTGCAGCAAGCAATTAAGACCATATCTTTTATCTTTGGTGGTCTAGCAAGAGGAAAGTGGCGTGGGTGTGGAGTGGAGTAGAGTGGAGTGGAGCCACTCAGCCAGCGAGCAGCGGCACTAATACTACGTAACCACGGAGGTTGAGAGGAGGGGACGAGGGACGAGCTGGTTAATGGTTATGCACACACACTCACCAGCTCTGTGTGTGATCGGTGCAGTCAACGTGGACTACGTGGACTCTCGCTCAAGTTGCGTGCCATAAGAAAGGATGTTGAACATATCCTGGTTTAAAAGTGCCTTAAAACTACGAGCCATCGCCGCCGCCTCTGTGACCGCTGCAAGGTAATAAATAAGACTGTGTGTGTGTGTGTGGTTTAAAACAAGGACTTGTTTAAAGTAATAAGTTACCATTGAGTATTGCAGCTGATCAGGCAGGATGACGCTGCTCCCAGCTGTTTATCACGGTAGTTATATGTTATGGCTATGTGTTGCACCATATTATAAGCCATTACAAAGCTGACATACATGTAAACGAGTAAACAAAGATAACGTAATAACATGTTTTGACCTTGATGACTGATAACATGTGTTTACTCCCTTCAGGTCAGACGGTCACGCCGCCGCCACACAACACTATGGGACCACAGTGTCAAAAGGTGAAGTATGATGTGCACCTTTTTGTGGCACTAACACACCATTACTAGGATGGTTTTCCTTAATTATACAAGTTGTACATGCGGTGAACATTGAAAAAATTACCAAAAATCCTAGTCGTATAGTTGAATTAACTTTACAATGATACGTGGCAGTGTGCCAAAGCTGGATACAAGTTCAAGTACATGTACTTAGTAAATGATTTAATACACTTAGACTAAAGGTAAAAAATTAGCTTTGTAAGTACTTGTACTTAAACTCAACCACAAGTACGTACTTGAAAGTTTGGTGAATACTTCTAAGTAAACATTTATGTGCAAGCAATGAATCACAAACACAGTGAAGAGTGTGGTGATGAGTAAGGGTGAGGTGAGGACAGGCTAAGTGAGGCACAATGCTAGGTTGACAGGTGACACCTTTGGTCATGTAAGGTTGGTAAGGTTAGGTTAGACCAGGGAGAACAGGTCATTACCTGGGATTCTCTTTCCTTAGCATTGCCACTTGTCCAAAGCATAGCTGAGTATTACGTCCTGTCACCTGATGTGTGCACACCTAATATCCTAAGCAGTACAGTACAGTACAATATGTGATAACTCGGTGCTTTATTCTAGCTTGTAAGTACTCGTATATTATTTTTTTAGGACATGAAGCAGTTATTGAGTTTGAGTACCAATATTACAGTTGTACTTGTCCTTGGACTCAGATCCAGTTAGATAAATCAATACTTATACGGGAATTTTTATTCCCTGATATACCAATCCATGTCTTGTGTGGTTAACTGATTCTATTTTTCACTTCATAATATTTAACATACTTCTCGCAGTCATTCTCACTAAATATACGACAACAAATAATATAGATAATGGGAACTAATGCAGTATAAGCAACAACAGAACACTTACAACAGTAGTAACAATTGAATATCCAAGATAACATCACTGACACTCACCTGTCTTGCCACACCTGCAGACATCACAGCCTTCGATGCTGGCTCAAGGCTGGAGGTGCAGCATCCACGCTGGCCACACAGCCTCCACCTCTCCTATCCCTGGCTGAGGGACCACTGCCGCTGTGGTGACTGTTTCAACCACGTCACAGCACAAAGGAGGTTTGACCTCACAAACATGCAACTCAACATTCGGCCAGCACGTGTGTCTGCAACACCAGACGGGCTGGAGCTGCAGTGTGAGTGTCATTTGTCACTTATATTTTTCTTAATTTTCAGTAATTTTTCTCACATTTGTTTTCATCATCATCATTACTCACATAACTGTCATCAATTTATAATCATCTGCAGCATTTCCATAGTTTTCACTTTCACTGAGAATCATCACTGTCATCTTTAGTACACATTATGAATATGACTATCTTCATGATCACTAACACCATCACCATCCTCTAAGCACCACCACAACAACCACGGTAATCTGGTATTAACTCCATTGGTCTTCATCACTCTCTCCATGTTTGCCTTCCAGGGCCTGATGATCACGTGTCTGCATACCAGTACAAGTTCCTTTGGCAGAACACCTGTGAGGGTCGACGCACCTCACACAAGTCACCACACCTGCCCTGGACTGCACGTACTGTCCCAAAGCCGGACCTTACTACGGCAAGTCCTGAGTGGAGAGCAGAGAGAAAAAAAGAGTGTGGTTAATTTATCTTTTGATGTGGTGTTTCTTGGTCAGTTCTGTGAAATTATAGGAAGAAAAAGGCAGCCAGTGAAGTGATTTACATGAATTAGAGCCTTGGTTTCTGGCTTCATGTTACTCCATAAGTTCAGGATCTTATCATTTCATTCCACTGAGTACTACAATGATTTAAACAAGTGTTGTAGGACTATGTGGGAAAAGATATGAGGCTCATTTATTACTTTATTAATTATTACCTTGCTAAGAGAGGTCTATATTCTTATTAATTATTACCTTGCTAAGAGAGGTCTATATTCTTATTAATTATTACCTTGCTAAGAGAGAGGTTCACTTCCTTATTAATTATTACCTCGCTAAGAGAGGTTCACTTCCTTATTAATTATTACCTTGCTAAGAGAGAGGTCCACTTCCTACAGGTTTCCTTGCGTGAGCTGAACGATCCTCAAAGAAATGGGCTCAAAAAACTGATAGCAGCCATAATCAAGCATGGATTTGCCTTCATCTCCGAGGTTTGTGTTTTGAGGTTGTCCTGTTTGTGAGAAGCGGGGAAGGGGAGGCAGATGCTGATAAATGTTGTGATATTTTTGCTCTATAAGTGAAAGTAAGGCTGGTGTTAAATGATATTGTTAAGATTGATGAATATAAGAGAATATCCTAATCTCCCAACCCATGCAAAATAATAAATAAAAGAAAGGTTCATAAATATAAAGGTAAGGTTGGTGGTTTAGTGTGTGCATGATATTATGTAACAGGTATAGGACATAAAAAATGCAACAGGTGCCAGCTAACGAAGAATCCACTCGCTCGGCAATAGAGAAAATCAGTGCCGTCCAACGTACATTCTTTGGTGAGATGTGGGGCTTCGAAGGCACCACCATGGAACACCTGGACACAGCCTACACCTCAGAGTACATTGGCGCTCACACAGACACCACCTACTTCTCACAGGCTTGCAGGTAATACCAACATCATTGACACGACTCCTCTTTGACTCCACTCCATTTATATCAATTAAAGTGCATGTATAATTGGTTAGACTGTAATCTTCTTACAGTGTACTACATATGATAAAGAACATTTTTGCATTCATTAATAAGTCCTGCATTGATTAGCATTTATCTTATGCATATGGAGTCCAATATCTAATTAACATGTTATTGATATTCGTATTGTACATGATAGATAAGGTTGCAAGGACATCTCCTCACGTATATGTAGTATGTAATTGCCTTCTGAAAAACCCATGATAAGGGTACTATTATAATTCGTTTTAATGAGATACCAATGAGATAGTGTGACAGGTATCCATCCACCAGACTGGGCACTCACTCACACTGCCAAGCTGAGGCAGATTCCTTGTTTGTAATTCTTCCAATAGAAACTCATCATAAATAGACATCAGTGCCTCAGAAAGGACTGTTCTCCCACTCCAGGGTACAAGTGTTTCACTGTCTTAAGGCGGCCGCTGAAGGTGGTGAGAACCTGGTGGTGGACGGCTTCAGTGTGGCAAAGCAGTTCAAGGACAAACACCCTGAGGGATATGCATTCCTCTCCTCTGAAGCCTTCCCTTCAGAGTTCATTGAGGAAGGACAACACCACACCTGCCTGGACACTGTGTTCAGGCACAATCCAGAGACAGGCGCTTTAACACAGTTCAGGTTTGCATTACCTTGTTTGATGTGGTAATCTGTGCTCCAAGTGGCCGTGGAATGAAGGCCAAAGAACTGGGATTCAGGTAGTACAGATGAGTTATTTAAGAAGTGCTTGTGGTAATTTAAGGTGATCAAATAATCCCCCTGAACTAGGTAGCTAGAGACCACATAGTTATGTTAGGGTTAAAGGTGCTTGTGGTGTGAATAAAATGGGTGAATAAAAGCAGAGGTCCTGATGCATAAGTGATCTCTATCGCCACGGCATGATGACCCGACCTAGTGGGGACAAGGTCACCCATCTCTTCTCCAGGGGCCGAGGGGCTAAGTGAGAGGAGTGCATGCGTATGTGCGTGTCGTCTCAGTTACGTCCACTTTTTGGGGATGTCGGCCCAGTATGAAGATAGATAAAAGATGATCTTGAATTTCCATGAATTCCAAGTTTCTATAACTCATTCCCTCACCTTGGAGACATTTAGCCTTTTCAGAAACATATTAAAGGAGTCCTTTCAATGTTATCTGTGCTTCAACACTGTGTGCATAATGTTTTCCCGAATTATTTTGGTTGTCAAGAAAGTTTTAATTGAATCAATTTCCATGATTGGTTTTTCTGAGGACAATCATTGGCCTCCATTTGTTAATCTGTATTGAAAGTGTTGAGTCATACATAGTGCTTCAGCTTTGTGCCTCAAGGTTAATTATTGTTACTATTGTTTCAGGTACAATATTTATGACCGAGCTCCTTTGTCATCCATCCCAATGGAGAAGATGCAGGAGTTTTATCTTCACTTCATTAATCTCACAAAGATCATTCGGAATCCTAAAAACGAACACTGGATGAAGCTGGAACCAGGTAACTTTTGTGGAAGGAATGAACAAATGTCTCGTTGAATTAGATGTCCTGCGTTTACTCATGGCTATGGGTAAAAAAAAAACCGAATTTCCAGACACAGTGATAAGGTTGTGTTGTTTTCATCGGCAATGTGGCAACAATAATTTCCTGACCAAGTTTTGGTCACTAAACTTTATAATTTTACTCTTGTTAGGTTAAAACATTTGACAAAAAGGTTATCTTGTCTGTACGAGACTTGGTTTGATGTTTCCGTCAACCATATTCATTGTTTGCAGTAGTTGAGATCAAGGGTAACATATCTCAATGCTTTCTACTTAGACTCCTTATTTTGCAGTTAGTTTAAAGAGAATGTGATGTTGCTTGTTAACCTTTTCACCTTTAATCTGCCATCAAGTAACTGGTTCCATGTGTGTTCATTTTCATTATTGTTGTTAGGAGGAAGGGAAGAGTGAGTCAAGCCAGGCAGACAGACTCCTTCTTTCCCCTTAATACTAAGTGTGTTTCCCTCACATTGGTTTGTCTCGGTGGCAGGCAAGGTGCTGCTCATTGACAACTGGCGGATCATGCACGGCCGGAACGCCTTCACAGGACCAAGGGTGATGACGGGATGTTACCTCGGCAACGATGACTTCACCAGCAGTGCAAGGGTGTTGGGGCTGCAGCTGGACTGACCTCACCTCACCTCACCCTCAAGACACACCACCAAAAGGTTATCTAATAATTAAGGACAGACCTAAACTTTTGGCAGTCACATACAAATGCAAAAACAGCTTATCTATAAATTTTGCCAAGACAAGGTATGCACACACGCACACACACACACTCCTCTCACTAGGCCAACAGAGGAGAAAAGTCCCTTCCAGCACCACCTCCTCCTCTAAGGGTTTCTAGCTATTGAGGAATTGGTTGGCTAAGTCAAGTTTGTTTGTCTTGGTTAAGATTTGCTCCTTCACACACGCAAACAATACTCTTGGCTATGAGTGATAGGACCTAACGAGGCCAATGATCAAGGCAAAGGAAGATTTATTTACTATATGATTTTTTGTGTGATATTTCCTCCACATCTTGGTGTCAATTGAACCACGTTGTGTTGTGCTTCATTGACATGTGGAGAGTGGAAAGGTTTGGTATTATTGCTTCACTGCTTCAATGGTGTGTGTCAACCATTTCAACGAGTGATGCTTTTCTCCTTTTGTTGACAATGCTTGATAATAATTGTATTCAAGAAGTGTGGTTAGGGCTGCAAGAATACTACCATTGTATTCACTGCTGATCGTAAAAGACGACAAAATAGGGACAAATCAAGGGGTCTGGGAAGTCCCTCCTTTGTATTCTCCTATGAAAAGGCAGGCATGAAAGGGGAAGGGAGGGTAGTCTCCTTGAAACCTAATGCCTTGTCTTGCCTCGCCTCTTTTTAATGGGGAAAAATGCCATATAGATAGATAGATATGTAAGAAAAGGTGTTGCTCCTTCCTTCCTTGTGTACATAGGAATAAGTGAGCCTTGACTGCCTTGCCACCAGCCTCCAGACTGGTGGCCAAACAATGTGTGGCTGTGATAAGTACTGTACGTGGGGACCAAATGTTTATGGTGTTTATTGATTGAAATAATTATGTTATTCTTGAAAGTCACATGATCAAAAATAATGAACAAATGCATCATTCCAATGGTCATGTTGTTATAGAATTACATCAAAGATTTATATATGATACAAAAATATATATTTGCGTTATGACTTGTATAATTTCATAACCTATGAATGCACTTAAAGTCAGTAACCAATTTTACATAATATAACAATTTATTACAATGTTTTCTACATGAATAGATGTCATTAACTAAAATGCCTTGAAAGATTCTTAATGATCTAAAACATTATTACTTGTGCTGTTAATGATATTGCTTCTTCACCCAACATACAAATACCTTCCAATCCCTTCCAACCCGCCCCTTGTATTACCTTTAAAGGGGTAACAGCCTCCACAACTACCTCCTCTGCATGCACTCCACTCCCTTCACACCTGCACTCCACTTCTCACTTCTGCATTCCCTCTCACTCCATGCACTACACTCCCCTCACTCCTACATTCCCTCTCACTCCACTCCCTTCACTCAAGTCTTCATCACAGCACTTCACTTGACGGGACCAAAGTCTTGCACCTGTAGCACCCATTGCCTACAATGTCTCAACTATTCATCTATATACCAGGCAGACATACCCCCAAAGAGAGGTAGCCAAGACAAGGTACACAGTACACACACCCATGCATACATACACGTACGTTCATCTCACTTATCCCCTACACAGGAGAAAGGCATCCCACCCAAACACATTTCATAAATGTTATTATTGCAAAGCCCATTTTCCTCCCTCGTCCCTGTCCCTACACACACAGTCTCTTACCCTTCATGATTAACTCTTGAGGCTTAGATCAAAGCACTCATCTCTATCTCCTTCATCTCCTGTATGTCTGCTTTGAGACGCAGCTTCAGTATTTCCCGCCAGATGGCCTCCATGTGTTCTGGGTTCTTGATGCCCATCCTGAACAGTGTCCCTTCACTGATGCGCACCAGAGCCTTGCCCGTGATGTCATTCTGGAAAGACAGACAGATGTGCCGTGTGATGCTGTTACTATACAACACAGCTGGACATGGAGTGTATGGTTACAGAAGTAAATATAGTTACACAATATGACTGGTGACTGATACCACTGTGATGATAAGACATAATGTGTATACAAGCAGGATGAATAAAGAAATAGATAATGAATAATGAAATAGAAGCAGGATGAATAATGAGGTTTCCTTGATGATTAAGTGGATGTGATGTCACTGCAAACCAACACATATTGTATAGACAGTATAAACAGCACATTAATTTCCCTTAGTGATTGGTAGTGAAATGACTTAATCTTTTCCTCTTAGTACTGATGACTGTTTGCTTGTGTATGAATGACTAAAAATGCAATCTGCCTTCAATTTAAGTCAACTATAATTTTATGAGAGGTGAGAAAGCAATCATCAAAATTAACTTCTACCGTGTCTTCCCAATCCTAGCTTATTCTTGTCACGTCAAACCCTTTATTTATCAGCTGTGTTTGGCGAGGCATTGTGGACTTACTGAGGTGAACATGTGTGAATACAGCTGGAAATAATCACTGCAATGCCTCTTGAACCACTTCTGTACATCTGCCGTCGTCCACTGGTAACACGGCTTTGGACGAGTTAGTTTTACCTGTGGAGAAGAGATAACTATATAAAGAACATTACTCTCTCTCTCTCTTGTCCTTCCTCCACGCCCCTGAACGCAATCCTTAACATAGCATTATCACTTGTTGTTTATGTTACTACTACTTCTACTTCTACTAATACTATTACAACTGCTATTATTACTACTATTAATTCAGTGTAGTGGTTAGCGTGCTCAGATGATAACAAAGAGGACAGGTTCAAATCCCTTTCCAGGAGGAGTCAAATTAGTCTTGTTTCCTTTAATATGTATTCCCTGTTCACCTTCAAGAAAATAGATATATAACAAGCTGATAAATTATTACTGGTTGTTGCAAGAGTAGAAGGTAAACAATACTGCCATCCTGTCTGTGTTTGTGTGAGTTGTTTTCCTCTACAGTCTTGAGGATTACGCGCTGGACTCATGATAGCCAGACATTGTTTTCCCGGAGGAGACTAAGGGCTGTCCCATATAACTTCGCTGTGCAATTGCCAGCCCTAATGAAAGGCTTAATAATACGACTTTAAGAGTATAAGGGTCATACTATCAAACCTTTCACCAAGGCAAAAGTTTCTATGATCCTTAAAGTGTATAAAGACTGATCTATGTGCAAGGTTGTGAACATTACACACTACACCCAATACTCTTGTTGAAGGAGGACAGTAACTGCTTGATCATCAGTGAAAACTTTGCCCTTTGAGTGAGGCGTGAACATCTCTATACACAGTGGCAGCAGATCTAAAGCTTCAGTCATTAATACTACTACTCACCTTCTCTCATTCATCTCACAAATGAAACACACTAAGAAGTTAAGGATCACTATTCTTATCTTATGGTGGTACTTGGAAAACATATAACATCTACAATAATATACTGATGGGTTGGTGAGATTCTGAACTTGGTAACATAAGACCTTCTGAACTTAGTAACACCTGAGGAACACAGTGTAGTTACCTTGGCTCTTGGCGCTTGGGAAGTGTCTCCAAACAGCTGTGTCTCGGGTTTGGTCCCTGGAAAATATACTTGTACGTTACCTTATGGAAATCAACATTATTTTTGGTTAGATTAATCCATTACTTTCAATGAAAAATATAAATGAGTGCTTAATAATTATAAAAAATAAAAAAATAAATAAATTAAGTAAATAAAAATAGTGGTTAATCTAAGAGTTTTAAAATCACATAAATACCAATTAGACAAATACATGAATATTGAGATGCACAAAAATTGCTCAACACAGGCAAAGAAGCAGATAACAAAAATAGAAATTGAGAAACGTGAATGCAGACATGGAGAGAGAGGTGAAAAATAATACAAGAGACAGATAGACAGGTAGAGGTGTAGCCAGGTAGAGTCAAACAGCCACCTGCTTCACTTGCTGGGGATTGGGTGGGGAGGAGCTTCATGGTGCAGCGAGCCGGCCGTCAAGTGGGGCGAACACACTCGTCGAATTCCCCGAAACGTTACCTTGAGAAAGAAGAAATGACGTGACGGCAATTAAATTAAATGATAAAAGAGCTCTGTGATAACCTTATTAAGTTTTTATTCAAGAGTAATATAATAGATATAACACAAGAAAGAGATGGATGGACGGATTGCATTTGATAAGGTTCTGCACAGGAGATTACTATGGAGGTTGGAACACATTGGAGGATTGAAAAGAACATTAAAAAACTGGATGGAACACTACCTGAAAGGAAGGGAAACGAGAACAGTGGTAAAGGATAAAAAATCTGAATGGAGAGAAGTGAAAAGTGGAGTACCACAGGGATCAGTTTTGATATCAATAACCTCAGATACTTGTTCAGATCACCTCAAACAGTTATGCCACTGAATTACAGAAAAAAATAAGAATAATTTTTTTCTTCTGTTCGAAAAGTTTGGTTTGAACAAGGTTCTGTTATTTGTCAATATAAGTTAAGGTATGGATAATTTTTGTTATGTAATGTTATGTTAATTTGGAAGCTATCAAATGTTTGATATGACTAAAAGTAAGGGGTTGTACGAGATGCAAGACGCCATTTTCTTTCGTAGCTACACGCCATTCTGGTGAAGATGTAAAATTTTACCTAAATTGCTTTGTCAGCATAACCTTCCCAGAGGTGCAGTTAAATAAGCGTAACCAAACGTAGCGAAACTTAACGTAACCCCCTAAAAAAGTACTTATTTTTCTGTAGCTCAGGCCCTGTATACTACAACAACTAGGTAAATACACACACACACACACACACACACACACACACACACACACACACACACACACATCAAGGAGGATATAGCTACAAGTTATTTTAAACATTAGAAAAAAAAGGCTTACAGCTTAACACTAACACAAAAAAAGGTTAAATTCAAAAGCAGACACAATAAAAAATATACATACATAGTATTGCAAAATAAAACCAAACTCAATACACTTCTAACCATCACTTGTTGAGCAGCAATTGCAGGCAGATTATTGCTCCTGTTTCCTTTCCAACTCGTGTTTGTGTATCACCTGAGTGTGTGAGTAAGGTGGATGAGGTGAATGGGTGATGGTGTGTGTGTATGAGTCACAGGTGAGAGGAAGTCAACATAACAACAACCTCGCCTGTTGATGACGATGATGACGCGCCTCACCTTGATCTTGTGCTTCAAGTGACAGCTAAGTGACAGGAATTGAAACTTAACTACAAACCCATACACCACAAACTTGTCATCTTGCGTACATTATAACACTATAGTAACCACACTCACATATGCTTAGTATTTCACAACTTTTTGAACTGCCTCATAACAATGTATGGTACTATCATCGTTATCAAGTACACAGTACATGGTTATTTCCTCTTTAAAACCTGCCTCACACAAGGAAAAAATGGTGTTTGTCCTCTAATGATAATATTGTTGGTATAATTTGTAACGTTCCCTCATCACTATCTTTGTCTTTATATCTCTAACACTAATGCTTTCTGCACTCCATCACGAAAACCATTAATCCTGCAGTAATTGTAATTGTAATGGTGGGGGGAGGGGAATGTGCCAGGCAACAAAGGCCATATGGCACAGTCCTGCAGTAGAAATGCCTATTCTATTTCACTAAATGTCAAATGAACAAGCATTTCTTCTTGATTTACCATCCTAAAGGTCTTTCACGTAAACTTCATACATTTCGAGTTATTAAGAGAAAACATTATTTCTGGCAAAACAAAATTCTTGCTTAATTGTGAGAAAATTAAAACCTTAGAATCTGATGAAAATTGAAACATTGAGGTTTTATGGCTTGCGGAACATAGATCTGGACTCTGTTTTCTAATTACTATAATTCTAAACCCTATCCCATCCTTGGTTACCTACGAAAAAATAGAAAAATTAATTTATGATTGATGGAAACACACACACACACACACACACACACACACACACAAACCAACACAGACATACATACATACATACACACACACACACACATACAGATAGACAGACAGACGTACACACACACTTTCCGGGTACATACACACATGCATACACAAAATTTCCGGGTACAAACAAAAAAATTACGCTAATATTACATCACACACACACACACACCTTTAAGCTCGCGTCCAATTAATACCGGTGACTACATATATATAAACGTGACCCAGCCTTCCCTCATCTCACTCCCTCAACTACTACTACTACTACTACTACTACTACTACTACTACGACTACTACTACTACTATTCAGCTTTGTGGTATACATATGCTAAATTTAACTACATCAAAGCCTTTCGATCAAAATGACTGAATATCTAGTTATCTATGAATATACTAACCCTTATAACATCTTGGTAACACAATATTAACATAGAATATGGATGAAAAAACGGATTCATAGGTAAAAAATATATGCATTCACACTCTCTCTCTCTCTTTCTATCACTCTAGATGGCTGCTGTTCAAACGGGTCCACTGCTGTTCCTGCTGTTGCTGTTAATCGACGTTTTGGTGACAGCACAGCGGATTAGTAACAGCCTTAACAATCGAGGACAAGCACCAGGTAGTCATGACTCTATAGGGAGGGAATGTGTGATGTTTTAGTCACTTTTTCTGCATGTAACTCATTGGTGGTTATATTGCCGTGTGTTCAAGTAGTTATTCTCATCCTCACTTTGCTGTCTGAGTCTCGTAATGAAGACATGTGGAATGGTATACATGTTTAAAGGAGATAGATTCGTTGTAATTACTATATAATTTCGTTTACTTTCTCCTCCTTTGAACTAAAACTACTACTACTTTCCAGGTTTGGTTGTCGGGACTGAGTTCGATGTCTCTTCGCACCTCAAGGACATAACACTTCAAGGTGGTTTCTTCGTGCCTGTCGTGGAGGCTTACCAAGGGATGCAGACTCTTCTTCAGCCCCGGGAGGAGGTCTGGGAAGGGGAGGAAAGAGAACCAGAGGCAACGATAACAAAACGTTTTATAAGTAAGTGGTATACGCAAGAAAAATCCTTATTCTGCTAGTACTTTTGATAACATTTGCTAACTTAGAAGAAGAAAGAAATGCCAGCTCATGATTAGGTGCGTGCGTGTGTGTGTGTGTGTGTGTGTGTGTGTGTGTGTGTGTGTGTGTGTGTGTGTGTGTGTGTGTGTGTGTGTGTGTGTGTGTGTGTGTGTGTGTGTGTGTGTGTGTGTGTGTGTGTGTGTGTGTGTGGAGCGAGTAGTGCCAAACAGTTACAGAGAGACAGATCAATATAAGTTGTGGAAGCCGCTTGATACTTTGCCTTTAATGTACACTGACGCCACAATGTAGACCACCACGCACTCCCCTCCTCCCTCCCTCCCTCTGGTGCAGGCGAGGCGGTGATGTGTGGCTCCTACCTCCTGGCCAGCGGGGAAACAGTGGCCCTGGCGACTCCTTACTTTCCTCACAACTACACTGCCAACTTTGAGTGTACGTGGTCCATCAAGGTAAAGGAATCACCACTTATACTGTTCTTAGAGTCGTTATTACTACTTCTACGACTACTTCTACTACTACTACTACTACTACTACTACCCATACCTTCACCCCATGTTTATTTATGAAATATACGATATACTACTACTACAACTACAACTATAATCACTTATATTACAGTTACTACATTATTACTACTACTACTACTGCTATATTTATTTTTTATTACTACTACTATTACTATTTTTATTTCTACTACTACTACTACTACTACTACTACTACTACTACTACTACTACTATCACTACTGCTACTGCTACTACTACTACTACTACTACTACTACTACTACTACTACTACTATTACGTATGCCAGGAAACAGATTCAAACTCTATTTTCCCCCTTCCAGACGCAAGCCACCAACCTGCTGCTGACCTGCTCGTCCTTCCTGCTCGGGGAAGGAGATTACCTCTCCGTGCAGGCTGGGCAGGGCATGACCGTGATGTGAGCACCGCTGCACACACACACACACACACACACACACACACACACACACACACACACACACACACACTGTAACCACCATAACACAAGAGAAGAACACATTGAACGAACACTTAAAAAAAATAATAACACCAATACTATTAATAATAATACAACGTTCTTAAACACATAACACAAGAAAATAAAACATTGAACGAACATTTATAAATAATAATAATAATAATAATAATAATAATAATAATAATAATACCACTACTACTACTGATACAACATTGATCACATCAATACCTCGCCTCATCACGCCACAGGTTCAAGGGACAACAAGGGCCGAACGAGTTGCTGTATCCGTCCCAGAACCTTGTTTTGGAATTCCACTCTGACTGTCGCACACAAGCAAAGGGAATGAACTGCTACGTGGAAGCCATTGGTTTGTGTATTATAATTATTATTATCATTATTATTATTATTATCATTATTATTATTAGTAGTAGGTGGAGGTGAAGGAAAAGGAGGAAAAGCAGATGTCGTATGCTTGCTCCCATTAAACAAAATCTTCTCCCTTCCTCCCTCTCAGATTCACGTCATTTGGTGGACTTTAATACTTTTCCTTCCTCTCCTCCTCCCTCCTGATTCGTGTGGTTGGTGAATAATGCACTAAGTGGTCACAGGGCGTAGGATATAGAGTATAGAAGTATAGAGTACAGAACAATACCGATTTGATAAGGACAGAAAATGATGACAAATATTTCATGCAACTTTATTTTCTGAAGTCATGACGTATGGATAATCGTGGTGTGTGTGTGTGTGTGTGTGTGTGTGTGTGTGTGTGTGTGTGTGTGTGTGACCTTATCATTTACAGGCTCCGCTCCCAACTGGGTGACCTCCCCTGTGTGTGGTTTGCCCAATAGGAAAGAACTGAACCGTATCACTGGAGGATCTAAAGCTATTGACCACCAGTATCCATGGCAGGTAAGTTCTCTCTCTCTCTCTCTCTCTCTCTCTCTCTCTCTCTCTCTCTCTCTCTCTCTCTCTCTCTCTCTCTCTCTCTCTCTCTCTCTCTCTCTCTTTCTCTCTGCTCATTTGTGGAACCGATTGCCGCTAGCGCAATTAAATTAAGGATTACCTGGTAATTTTAAATAAGCATAGTGGTATGTTAATCTCTCTCTCTCTCTCTCTCTCTCTCTCTCTCTCTCTCTCTCTCTCTCTCTCTCTCTCTCTCTCTCTCTCTCTCTCTCTCAGGTGCTTCTCTTCATCCACTGGAGTGACTACAAAGTGACATGTTCTGGCTCACTCATTCACGACGATTGGATCATTACTGCCTCGCACTGCTTGCTAAGGTAACCCTCTCAACACACACACACGCACACACACACACACACAGACTTCCCGTCTTGGCTTCATAGGGTGAAGACATGGATCCAGGTGCTCCATAGGGCTGCCATGGTCAGCATGTTCACCACTTGCCCCTCCCCTCCCCCATCCTTCGTCTCATGGGTTCTTCACTACTACTCAACGCCCCTGCCTGTCGCGTACTTCAGTACAAGTCACCGCCGCTGTCCCGTGTGTACTTCACGACTAATCAACGCAACGCCTCTATCCGTTGTGTACTTAACCACAAGTCATCACTACCGTCTCGTCTATACTACATTCTTTATCCCATCATCTCCCCATCACCTCCAGTTGTTCGTCAGACCCACTAGTCTCTATTCCCCTTTTAATTTTTTTTATATATATTTTTTGTAATTTGTATATTTTCAGTCTAACGGCTGCCTTAATAAAATAAACCAATTATTATTATTACACACACAGTAAGATCTGATTGTGTTCTGTATATTTATAACGACAGGAAGAAGGACGGTATAGTGTGGACACCCAAAGTGGACGTGCATCTGGGTGTGATAACCAGGGATGGAGGCGGTGAGGAGGTGCGAAAGGCGATCAAGATTATTCTACATCCGAAACTCAACTTCCACTACGACCTCGCTCTCATTAAGTTAGTGTCTCTTTTCTCTTTCTCTCTCTCTGGAACCAAACACTAATAATTATATTTCTCTTCCAACATACCATACACGACAATTTGCTGAAGTTTTTGTCATTTTGCTCACTACGTAGTTTAGTCATTACCTAATTCATACGTGGCAGCCACACCACATCCTCAATTAACACGGTAACAAGCTACATCAACCTGCAGCTCACCCCTGTCACACCCCATCCATCCTCTCATCCCCAGACTGCAACACCCCGTCACCTTCACCCCCGCCATCCGCCCCATCTGTCTCCCGCCAAAAAGTCTCCTCAACGCTTCACCAGAGGGAGTCAGCCTTGAGATTGCTGGCTGGGGGAACGATGAGTCTGGTGCGTATAGGTTGTAACAAGACCAAGGTATGAATTATAGGTGTTATAATATCTCTTAGTCTTGTTGTAGTAAATATTCTTGAGGGAAAATGGAGTGTCTCAATGCTGCGTCCGTTGGGGTAATATAATGCACTGTAGTTATCTATGTAATTAACAGCCTCAAGTTGCAGTACAAAAAATTGGTATTAGGTGAAAAGAGACAGTGACAAAAGATAGGCCAGTTTTTTCCTTGTCTTCTTTTTCTCTGACACTTCTTAATTTAACCAGCGTCTCCTCACTTCGCCTTCCCTCTGCTCAGCTTTGAAGGCAAGACAAACAATGTGATGCAGGTGATACAGGAAAATATATACGATATTATATTAGTAACGTCTTGCTTCAACAATTAGTCTTTATATAAGTTTTTTCTTCAATTCAACTTTCTAGGAAATATGGTATTAAATTTCTATATTAATAACATTTCTTCCAACTTTACAGGGAAGAAAAGCAATGAGTTGAATGTGCTGGAAAGGCTTGGAATGTCTTCAGCCAAATGCAATCCTTGGTTCCCTAAGTACATAACAGAACACCACTTCTGCACCTACAGCAAGGACAGGAAACACATCTGCGTCGTGAGTACCAACACTGACACTCCGTTCTTTGTCACTGTCCACAGCAAATGAGCAGAACTTAATATGCAATGTACCATAATGACTCCGGTAATAAGACAAGGGAGAGTAAAAGAAAACGTGAAGAGTCAAGCCAAGAATATACAAGAGTTTGATTGAGTTAATCATGAAGTTCCATCGTGTGAGTTGTGTTATCCTGATCCCTTTACCTTCTCAAGGGTGACTCTGGCGGCCCGGTAATGATGGAGTTGGAGGGACGTCTTGTGCTGCTTGGAGTCACTAGCTTCACGGCAACCACCTCCTGCAACGGCACCACCCCAGACGGACACACTGCAGTCACGCATTTCCTAGACTGGATACAACAAGAAACAGGCATGAAGCTCCCTGTCTAAACACACTTTTTATTCCTCAAATCTATTCAACTGTTCACAGCAAGGTTATTTTGGGACTGGTGCTACCTTTGCTAAGGGGGGCCGGAAACCACTGGGGCTCATATTTCGCTTATGGTTCAATCCAATTGCTTTAAAATTTTAATATGTTGTTTGCTGGTGTAAAGGTATGCTATGCTGTAGATTTCATCAAATTCTTTTTTTAATTTCACACTTTATTTTTCAGTTAATTGCTTCGAAAAAATTACCATAAAAACTTTGTTTATGTATCTACATTTTGTAGGAATTAGTTTTTCTATTTTTTGTTGTCTTTGAAGGAAAAAAAAAAAGTCAATTTTTTTTTTAGCACTCCTGAATCCCGTTTTTTTTGGACATTTTGAAAAATCTAATTCCTACAAAAAATTGTATTTTAGTTGTAGTTTAAAATGATACCGAACAAAAGTCGATCAGAGTTTTTACCGATTTTGTGAAATTTTTTGAAGTGTAAAACACAACTTTTCAAGATATTGGCTCAAAGTTTTTTTTTCTATTTCGTCCTTGTCCTTCCATTTGCATTCATTTGATTGGCATGGAATTTTCACATATGATTGTGTATACATTGTTGACTTACTGGAGAATAAGGCATCTGGTCCCACTCTCTAAGAAATTAATCACTCAAAAGGTGAGGGTGTCAGAAGGCGCCACCTTCCTCATTGTCGCCAGATTTTATCAAAATCTTCCAGTTTCGTACGTGTCATCCTTCTTCTCTTTACTTCTTTGTCTTAGGTGTTGCATGCCTTGATCTTTCCTTATCGTCATCTTCTAAGGACGTATTTCACTGGAGGCTAAAAGTAGCGAAAGAAAGTGCAGCGTACCAGCCCTGGCTCCAAGGCTTATCAGTGGAGCCAGGAGGGAGATACTCACTCACGCTCTGCGGGAAAAAGGATGCCAAATGTCGAAATTTATGAAAGAAAACATTATTTTAATTATAAATCTATGTAAGTACAGGTATTGAATGATACCGTATATTTTGGCGCGCGAGTCAGGTGAATGATACCGCATATTTTGGCGCGCGAGTCAGGCTATGACGCAACAGTGCGGGTCATTTAAAAATGGCTTCCGTGGGGAGGGTATTTAATTTTTGGAAAAATAATTTCACCAAGTGATAATTTACGATATCAAGGACAGGATGAGCGAAAAAAACGCATATTCTATATTTAAAAAATATTCGTGAAAAATTCCACAGGGTGGCCCCCCTTAAAATAGAAAAGAAGAAAACATTATCTTATTCACCATTGGCTGTAGGAAGCACACAACCAGAAAAGGTTAGACATATCTAAGAATGAAGATAACAGATGGTAAGTGTCAGGTGCACAGGAGCTGCCTTGTGTAGGTCAACTGGTCCCTTGCAGCCTACTTATTTTCTTATGTTCAAACACCGCTTACCATTGTTTTGACTTCAGCGAGTTAAACTGTTTCTCATACAATGGTAAGGATTTCCAAGCAGACAAAAGGTACTTAATAAATACCATGAGTAGTGAACGTATGATATTGGAAGGTTCAATATTAAGACTTTGAAGGCTTGAAGAATGAGTGAAATGTTTTGAGTCTTGAGACGAAGGAATAAAAGTGTGATGCATGTAATAAAACCTGCAATGATTCGATCCAAATGTTTCTTTTTCAACCTTAATGATAACCAGAAGATGATCATCAAGAATATAGATAACTAATAGTAATATTCAGTTTATTAACAAGACCATATATTTACTTTCTTAAAGAGATGCCATTACAAGAGTTAGACTCGGTAGATGCAAACCTTGACCTAATCTGACACTAATGCTGACAGACAAAGGAGGTATATTTGCAACACTCGATGTGCTCGTTCACCAACACAAGTATGAACAGTCAACAAAGGAAGTACAGTATTACCGCTGCTTTGCCTCAAATACATAGTTGTTGCTTCTCACTTGATCATTAGTACAACTTACACACAATTCATTATAACTGTTGTAACGTGAATCAAAATAAAGATGTACATGTCTGATACACTTATTAATACAACATATTTCTTGTTGACTGTGTTATAATAATGATCAAACTTTACACACAACTCTGCCTTCCTCAAACTCACTCTGGGTTCATATCTCACCTCCACACAGGACACTGAGAGGCATGAGTGTGTACGTGTGTATGTATGTGTATAGGATGGTGGTAATTAATTTGTTTTCCTTTGTACAAGCTTTAACTTAACAGGCAAACAACATTTAAATGACTTTGATTCTCTATATCGATCACGCACTCCCATGTTTGCCAGCTGTAACATTATCAAGTATATGTTATGTAATAATAATAATAAATTCAGAATTACTTTTATACAGTCTGGCGATTACTTTATTTGTATTAACTCACACACTTTTATACAATTTTATTTCTCTGTGCTGTTTTTCCTTGTATCCATCTTTTCAGTCTCTTATATAATGACCTAATAATAAGTGTATTTTCAAAAGCCAAGGTGAAGATAAAGAAGTTAGCTGAAGTGAGAAATTTGCATATATATAATACTTGCAATGGTTTCTTTACCATACGAACACGAGTCTGTGCGTGCTTAGCGGAT
This sequence comes from Cancer borealis, assembly GCA_036785275.1. Lineage (NCBI taxonomy): Eukaryota > Metazoa > Arthropoda > Malacostraca > Decapoda > Cancridae > Cancer > Cancer borealis. The sequence continues at coordinate 72,889 of JAXIVD010001566.1, forward strand.
GCATAGAACACACACACCACATCACTTGTCCTTCCACTGTTCTTCAAAACACTCCCACACACAGCTAACAAGTGTTCTATTCTGTTCTATTCACTCACACCACACCACACCACACCACACCACTGCCCAACTCAAATCACTCCTTGAATCCAACAATCAAAAAATCTTGCTTATATTCCGTTCAACATTCTCACTTTTTTCTCATTCAATATTTTCACTTCAAATTCCCCCCAAATAGACAGTTTTCAGATTGCATTCCCCAATCAAAATGCATAACAATTTCTAACCGACCCTGATAATTTCCCTTCCAATCCCCATCTATCAGTGTAATGTTTTCTTTGTGGTTGCTTCCCCACCTTGCAACCAACACCCAACACAACATTCCTGCCGTTCAAACAAGAGGATCTGGTCTACACTAACACCAAGAATACTAGTGTGAAGGAGCTGCAGGAAAGGTTAGGTTAGGTTACAATGAGAGGTTGAGGATGTGAACAAAAAGCTAGAGCTACAGCATGAAAACTACCTTATGTGCAACAGGGAAGAGGGATTAATGTGAACTGCTTCTGTCTTGTAACAAAAGTGAGAGAGCTATGGACTAATATGTGTAGTAAGGGACACACTCTGGTTATGTATGAAGATGTGAGTTGATTGATTGATTGATTCATCTCTTATGGGTGAAGGTCAAGAATTAACAACCAAAGATGAATGACTTGAAACTACCTTAAGGCAAACAAGATTGTGTCTTGTCTTGTCCACACACACACACACACACACACACACACACACACACACACACGCACACGCTGCTTGTTTTTTCACTTCACTTCACGATTCTTTAATTTCTTCTTATCCACTCTTCATTATCCTTCAATTTATCGGTTCCTTGGAGTACTTTTGTTGCTGTTGTTTAAGATTTAAATATAATTCTAATGAGTCTCTTTCCAATTCGTCTCTCTCTCTCTCTCTTTCTATCTCACCATGTCCTCTTCTAAGGCTTCCCATCGTCTTAATTTCCTACTTTAATTAACTGTTTTATCTTCTTTGTCTCTCATGCTTTTCACTCGGGTATATTTTCCTTCTTACCAAATACCATCGTACACTTTTTCTTCACTTTCTCCACTTGTTACCACTTCTTCCTCCTTTCCAACACTTGCAGCAGTGAGATGGACACACTGCTCTCACTAACATTAACTCCGACACACAGACGCGTACCAGTAATTCACTCAAACCACATTGCTTACTTGATGATACAAGAATGAGTACGTAATTTTGCCTGTTTCCCTTATATAAAAAATGCAATATTGTTGAGTAAGAGTAAAAACAAGGATATTAAAGGATGCTCTTAGTATAGGTAATAGTTGGTTTACATTCTGGTTGAGAAAATGAGGAAGTGTAAAGGAGAACTATTGTTGTGAGAATTAGTTAGGTGAGTGAGCACAGCAGAGAGTGAGTGTTGCAGTGGATTGGACGTGGAGAGAATGGAAGGATGATTGGTGATAAAGGAAACTGGATCTGATGTGAAAGGTGTAAGGCTGAGAGTATCATTACCAGCAAGATGGATGGACAGTATGAAGAAAGTGTTGAATGCAAGAGAAATGTTTGTATAGCTAAGAACAATGGTTGTGTGACAGGAATGAATGAGTGAATGGATGGAGATGCAGCCTCAACAGTGTCGTATTTGGTGTGATCCATTGATTGGGTCAGGTGTTGGGATGGGGATAAAGGGATCAAGGTGTAGCACAGGTAACCCAAGTCTGCTGTCACACCTTGCTGTGCAGATCACCAGATGAGTTGTGTCACTGACTCCCGCACACCAAACACTGGCATGTTCTCCCCAAGGGACAAAGATGTAAGAGAATGCAAGTGAATTTATGTACTCTTTGTCTCACCAATACCCTTCCACGGGATGACAGCCTCATAAACAGATATAGACAAAAGGCTGCACTAAAAGTGGCATCCAGTATGAAACTTAACATTTGGAGACAGATTGAAAAGGATACATTTTTTCTATGTTGGAAAGCAGGATATAATATATATACATACATACATACATACATACACACACACACACATATATATATATATATATATAATATTTTTTTTTTTTTATAGCGTAATTGATATCTGGAATGGTTGGAAAAGGAGGAAGTTGAAAGTGCGAGCATCCCTAATATTAGAATGAAATTAGATCCAAATAGATATGGTATGGCTACAGAAGAGTAGAAGCATTGATTCATTTGGTGTACATGTTAGTGTGAGGTGAACACACACTCCCTTTGTTTTCATTACACCTTCATTACCCTGTGGTGAGAACACTCAAAGTTCAACATTACCTTACACCTTCACAAGCTCAGCTCACTACAAAGCAATCAATGGATGCGCAAATATGAGGTGGCACAAAAAATGATTAGTTTTCGTATAAGATTAGGATTGACAGAGATCCACAGTGCTGCTGCTGCTGCTCCTCCTCACTACAATTAACTGGGTTCTACTATGAAGCATATTAGGCATTCAGTGTTATATACTATATATATATGACACAAACAGACTACTTTTAAAAATATATCTAAACATTCTGCTGCTATGGTTCTAAGTCTAAATGTGTATCACTACTCCTGATCAGTTGAGGCCAAGCAATGCTGACGGCCAGCTCACGGGCCTCCACCACCACCACCACCACCACCGCCGCCTCTGCCACACTCTCATAGTCGGTGCTGGAGACACTTGAGAGGAACACAGTGACTGTAACATTTGGCTGAATACAAATCCAAGGTTAGTGAGTGCTGGAAGGAAGTGCAGTGATAGTGTTAGTGGTGTGTTGCCTAACTGACATCCTGACCACTACTGTGTCACAACTTTGGAAAATACAAAAGGAGGGAAGGAGGGAAGGAGGAAGGAAGGAAGGTGAGCCTCAGCCACTCCTCACCAGCTAAGACTGACACACTTCCACCACACTGTTAACCATTGGAATACATACTGATCAGACTCCAGGTGACAGGCACTGGATAGCATGTCTTTATTTAGTAGACTGGCGGGATTGTTGAGGCGTTTCATTAACCTTTTTTTTAGACCAGGTACACAACACCAATCTGGCCGAAGTGTGCAAGCCTGTGCGTGTGAGGAGGTAGTGACAAGCCTTTGTGCTAATGATAATACTGCTCCAAACACAAAGGTGGTTACATGGCACTCCTGACTCCTGAAGGGTAATACTTAACACTGACTCTCTATAAAACCTGATCACACTTTGCTGCTTTGGTAATGCACAAAGTTAATGGAGGTGATGGCGGGAACCACAATGTTCCTGTTCCACCAAGGTCTGGGAAGAATGGACACTGTTTGACACACATGAATACATCAACTGTGGACAAGACTCACTACTGGGCTGCAAAATGTGCTTGTGAGACAGTGTTAATCAGGCAACATGAAGATGCTCGCTCAGGGAAAGCTGGCAATTGCATTTTGTCACATTGTCATTAGTCAATTGTTAAAAAAAAAATCAAAATAAAATCCTCAATTTGGATATTTGTACTATAATGACTTCTTACACCTAAAAAGAGAACATAGTTATCACTGAGTCCATGACAAGATGTTCCTCCTTGACCAACATGATCCCGGCGTCACCACACTGCCACAACAACACCAGCGTCACCACACCACGCCACACTACAGGCGGTGTGTGGCCAGGCCATGCCACTACAAGGAGGCATTGAGGCCGTGGCCCACGCCGGCACCTGCCTTGTGGTGGCTCCCGTCCCCCCCAATGCCCATGTGGCCGGTGTAGTAGCGTGAGTGGTACACGTCGGCCAGGCTGTTCCTGCCTCCCTTGGCGGCCAGGTTGGTGATGCTGTACTCAGTGAGTGATGCGTCGTGGTGATGCACACCATGGTTGGCCACGGACACCTTGGGCATCAGGCTGGTGTACTTCTTGGCGAGGGCGGCCGAGGCCTCCTTGGGACACTCGTCCTGCTCGGTGCTGCTGCACGAACTGAATGAATGTTCGCTCAACATGCTCTCCTCCTCCTCCTCCTCGTCATCATCGTCTTCGTCGTCGTCTTCGTAGTTTGTCTTGATGTAGTGGCCTTGGTGCTCCTCCTTGAGGCACTCCTGGCACCTGGATGGCTCTGCGATGCCGTTCTCATTCTTGACTGGCAGGTAGATGCTCTTGAGGTACAGCTTGTGGCAGCGTGAACAGTTGTAGGACTTCTCACCATGTCTCTTGAGGTGCTGGTTAAGAATGCTGCGTTGGGAGAATGCCTTGCCACAGTGTGTGCAGGGGAAGGGACGCTCGCCGGTGTGGACGCGCGTGTGCTGCACCAAGTACACCTTCTTGCGGAACGCTTTGCTGCACACCAGGCACGAGAAAGGCTTGTCCTCCCCGTGCACCTTGTCGTGCTCACGCAGGGCACTCTTGAGGGCAAAGGACTTGCCACACTCGTAGCATGTGTGCGGCTTCTCCCCAGAGTGGCGCTTGAGGTGCTGCACCAGGTTGCCCTTCAAGGAGAACGCACGCTTACACTGGGGACACTTGTGGGGCCGCTCCCCCGTGTGTGTCCGCATGTGCTGGTCCAGGTAGCTCTTCTTCATGAACAGTTTGTTGCACTCTGAGCACTGG